>JAHQIW010000257.1:0-289790 GCA_019055375.1 Parelaphostrongylus tenuis | reverse complement strand
TGCACGAGAAGCTGCTAACTCATTTGTATCGCGCATTGTAATGCAAGTAGTAAGTTAGCGGCAATAAGAACTTGTGTTCTTTGCTGTTATTAGGTACCCAACTAAGTTTCCGATCTTGATTCAAAAATTCAGAAATTTGTTTTTCCAAGTAATCTAAAATATCAAATAATTAATTGAAGTATTCTCCGTCTGCTTGATTCTAAGAAAGTAGCTTTGGTGTGCAAGAAATCTTTGGATGAGGAACATAATTTTATTTTTGATGTTACAGCGCAGTAAGAAAGCCATTTTATCTGATGATTTTTTTAGCCAACATTTCACGTGGTCCCTATTAGGCACTTATAGAGCCCAATACACGTGTTTTGGCCTTGACAGCCTCGTTCGTTGGGCAGTACCTTTCGTCTTAGCCAGTAATCTCGGGGGTGTTCCTGACACCCTACATAGAGTAGGTGACGACGTACAATTTACGTGTGCCGTCAAGTGAAATAGATCACTACATTGGTAGTGTTATACATTCGATTGCTCTTGACTGGTATTCATGAAATATCATACCGTTCGCTTCGAGTGTTTTCTCAAGACCGCGCCCAAAATATTAATGTATCTGATAGCTATTTATCAAGGCAACATGCCCTGCAGTCTTTTATGGGCATATCAGAGATCATAAGGTACGCGCTTCTACCTTGACAACCTTATCAGTTAGGCAGTACCCTTCAATGGCAGAATTTTACCGCAATAGTGTAGTGCCTCCTCATAAGTGCAAAAAAATGCTGTGGTAAAATCGCTCATCACTGCGAAGTTCAACTAAAACAGCACAAAACACTTTTTACTTTATTCAACCATTCAACATCAATTAAGAGCTTATTGCAAAATCGTTAATTCCACAGTATGGACAATGTTTTCGATTTCAATTTCACAGTGTAGACAATGCTTTCGATTTGTCATTCGTGAAACAAGTGACGGAATTCATCATACACCCAGTCTGAATATTGTCCTTAGAGAATTTCAAATAAAATTCACAGTTTCACCCCAAAAACTGTTGCTTCTATGAAAGTGCAGCTGTTACTAAAAAACTCCTACAACGTACGATTTCTTGCTGTCGTATTATGAGCAAAACTTTTCTAAACGGAAGGAAGAATTTCAATGCTGTCGACAAGCAAAAACGTAGCATTGGATTGCATTCAATTCTTTGCAGTGATTTTTTAGTTACATTGAACAACATTTGCTTGAACCGCCGTTGTTTTGGACCAAAAGTTCGAGATCATATCAAAAACGTGAAGGCTGAGTGAATCACGTTAAGCACCTTCAATAAGATAATTGAAATGAGAGTTCACTTTAAGGGCTGTGCCATAATAAATGTTGTTTTTGCAACACGACTCTGAGAAGTCTCGAGGAATTGACGGCGCTTCATAGACATCTTCTCTCATCGTGCTGCATTAGCAATCCCGACATACACAAAAACTCTGCCTCACCACAGAGCTCAATACCTCGATGTAGTTCCTTTTTTTCATGAACAACTCTAAAAATAGGAGGCACTGATTATTATTACGTCCTAATGAATGTAATTTCCATTTCTTAGATGTCAGAAAATCTTGCACTGAAAGTTATGCTTCAATTTATCGAGCGACATTTTTCTCAACAGATTTTTCTTGAAAATGCATTTGTATTGGAACGTCTCGTCGCCAGAGATTCTTTAATTTCTGGGAAATTCAGAAGTTTATGGTTACTGATACAAAAGGGATGGTGGGAAACTAGAGCTACGACATCTGAAGAACTGAGACAGTTACAGATTTTTCCCTTTAATGATTGCTTGCACATTTCTGGCTCTTTGACATACAGTTCGCCTTCTTCATCAATTCTCAAGAGCTTTCGGTTAGCAAAATAGTCAACATTGTCGCTTTTAGAAGTTTACCAAAAATAAGCAAGCTGGCAATCTAAAATTATCGTCTGAAGCCAAAAAGCTGCTGCAGCGGCTGGTTTGCTTTGCCGAGTATATGTGTCGTTTGCCAAATGCGTTATTGCCAATGATCAAATCCATATCCTGTGCCTTATAGGACCCGTAAATAAATAGTCCCACAAACATGACGCGTCTGTGGACCTTTTTAATATCACTGCTCGCCACACTAGCGACAGTGTTTGGATGTGGGGTGATACCACAAGGACAAGGTACGTTATAGGAAGTTCTTATGTTGCTGCAGAAATTCACAGTTTTGAATATAGTGCTCGAACTCGTATTTTGAGACATATCTGTACCTTATCGTTTTGTGCATTATAGCTATATTTTTTCTGAAGTGCGGATTCCAGTAATTCTAAGATTCAGTTCGTTTCCTTTTGTTCATCGCCTGATTGAGAGTTTCATCTCCTCCACTAAAGTATTAAAATACTGGTTCAGCATATCGCTTGTAACATCAAGGATAGCCAGACTGGGGTGTTCGTTATTAAGTGCCTGAGTGTTCGAGGGAGGTGGGGATAAACCTCGCATCGAGCACCATTAGCCACTCCGCCACGCCCCCATTTTTCTGTGCTGTTAATACTAATCTATCTATATTCAATAGTTCCAATCTGATGCTTTATCATCTATATCTAATATTTCAACAATACTTTTGTGTTCTCGAAATTCAACGTAATGATGAAAAAATTTTGAGAAGTCAAGAGCAGAAGAAGAAGAAGAAGAAAACCATTATAGAAATGAATACAGGAGAATGATTTGATTTTTAACTTCAAAATAAAATCAATAAGTTTTTCTTTGGAGCAAGGACTATAAGCTTTACTGTGAGCGGATTTAAATTACCAGTCGCAATGGTTTCCACTAGCTCAACTAGCGCTCCTGCTCAGTTCCCTGGTATTGCATCCACTCCAGGAGCTGCTAACTCATTTGTAATGCGTCTTATAATGCAAACAGTGAGTTCAAACTCTTGGATGTTATTACTTTGCTTGAGATTTCACAAAAAATGCAAAAAGTGATTTTTCAAATTGGGTTGACACTATTCGATCAAAACTGCTTCCATTTGGATCTTACCACCTGTTGACTAAGTTTATTCTTTAGGTAATTGATGTTCTTGAGCAGCAAGGTCGTAACGCAGGCCTTCCGGGTGCTATCATCTCAATGATTTTGAGTCAGCTCACCACTCAGATCAGTTACGCTCCTTTGGAGTGCAAAACTGTATCAGCTTTTCAACCAGGACCAAGTAGGTATTGAACTTTCAACATCAACTCAGGAAGTATCAGTTAGGCTAAAAAACACTTAGAATTAATATTTTTCTGACTTTCTTCTTTGAGCCAAACACGAGGTGTTCCATGTATTTTTATCTTACGGCTGACGTTTCAGCAGTTCGCCTTCTTCAGAGCCTGGAAAGGTCAAATTGTGTGCAATTCAATCAGTCAAACACCTTCATTACTCCTTTAAAATTCACCAGACCTAGATTTCAATCGCATCAAGCACAAAATCAACTCTCAACATACTCACCGCTTTTTATATGTGTTCCACTCAATGATTCAAGAGGAGATAAGCGGAAAGAGATCACATGGGATCGTAATGCACCTTACCCATCAGAACAACAGTCTTATATACTGACTCAAATCACGTGTGATAACGAGGCATTCTTCTCTGCGGTTTATCGTTGGATTGGTCGTATTAATCCAAAGTGCTTCAGGAATTTTTCGCGCTGATGTTTTTTGTTCCTGCACAAGGGTAGTGACTTTGACCTCAAAATCAACTCCGTTGTGTTTCTGTTCTCTATGCGTCCTGGCGGGGTGTTCCTTCTATTATGGCGCATGTCACTAGGTGTTCTTCTATGCGGGCATAGAGCGGCCTACCAGTATCACCAATATATTTATTGCTACACGCTTATCTATTCTTATCTCATCTATCTATTCATCGCTAAGTGATTTAAGCTAATATATCTATTCTTATCTTATCTATCTATTTATCGCTTAGCGTGTAGCGATAAATATATTAGCGAAATGGGTAGAAGGCTCTATGCTCGCATAGGAAAACACGTAACTGACAAGCGTGTTAATATACGGAACACCTGTTAGGGACGCGTAGAGAACAGAAACACGACGGAGTCGATTTTGAGATCGAATTCACCATCCTTGCGTAGAAACAAAAAACGTCAGCGCGAAAAATTTCGGAAGCGTTGCCAATCCAACTATAAACCACAGGAAGGAATGCCTCGTTATCACTCGTGATATGAGCCAGTTTAACGACTGTTGTTTTGATGGGTATTGTGCATTGCGAGCCTATGTGATGTCCTTCCGCTGATCTCCATTTGAATCAATCAGTGAAACACATATTTAAAAATCGGTTAGTACGTTGGGAGTTGATTTTGTGCTTGATATGATTGAAATCTAGGTCTGATCATTTTTTCCAAAGGAGTAATGGAGGTGTTTGACTTATTGGTTTGCAGACTATTTTACCCTTCCAGACTCTGAAGAACGCGAACTGCCGAAACGTCTGCTGTTAAATAAGGATCATTTATAAAGTTAAATAAGGATTAATGTAACACCTCGTGTTTGGCTCAAAGAAGAAAATCAGGAATTATATCAAAGCATGCCAACGTTAATTGACAGTCGGTCTCGAAAATTATTATTTTTCTTAATATTTTTGCAGCAATAATCTCACGTTAATAAAGATCAAAAAGCTTATTAAGAGAATTGTGGTTCTAACCATGCTTTTAACAGTAATTTTAAGTGCTTTCGGCATAAGGGATGGACTAAATTGCTTTATTATCAGGCTACTTTTTAATCATTAAAGTACTCCGAAATTTGAGACCTTTTCAAAATTGTAGAAGAGATTTCTTCCTATCGCTTGAATGTCATAAGTATTATATTGCACATTTATTCTGTGCACTTGAGCAACAATCAACGGCTACTTCTGATTAGTAAAACATGTCATAGAAGTTTATTTGGAGAAATTCGACATGTAATAAACGGGTAGACGACTAAAAAGTTTCAAGGTCGCTTAGAACTCACGACGCTGCAAAACACTGCTTCATTGACATCGTTCACTACATGTGTTGAATCTGTTGTTGCCTTGCAAATAATCTAATTCATAATGCAAGAGTCATAGGATGGAGGTGGGGTGAGGCGATGACAGAGTGATTAGAGACGTTCTGTGCGGTGTTGATCCTTCACTCCGCAACAAATAAAAATAATACAAAACCAGCTGATTTGAGTGTCTACTTAAGACCACTCTCAAATTCAACATATCTGATAATTATTATTTAAGCCAAAGTGTCATGGATTTTGTTTATGGGTACTTGTACAGCCCGATACACGTGTTTCGACCTTGGCAGCCTCGTGAGTTGGGCAGGACCTTCGTCTTTAGCCAGTCCTCTCGGGGACCCCTACGTCCCCTACATAAAGTAGGCGACGATGTGAAATTTACATCTTGACGGCACGTGTAAATCCTATGTCGTCGCTTATTCTATATGGGGGGATGTAGGGGCCCCAAGTGGATTGCCTAAAGATAGAGAGCCTGTCCGACTGATGAGGTTGCCGAGACCGAAACACGTGTGTTGGGCTGTACAAGTGCCTATAAACAGTCCACATGACATGTTGGCTCAAATAATAATTGTCTAATAGTATAGAATTCAAATTAAACGATTTAGGAGCTGTAAATGAGTTGTCTTGTAAACTTGGTGAGACTTCAGATACCTTTGATTTTACTGCTCAGCTCAGTCACGGCAGTGTTTGGATAAGGAGTCATGCCACAAGGACAAGGTAATTTACAGTTTCATATAAAAACTTCCGAAATTTAGTTGGAGGCAATATATCTTACACTTTATCATTATTAATAAACACTCGAAAATCAAATGCAACGATGAAAAGATTTTGAATAGTGCATAGCAAAGAAAAGGAAAGAAATTCGCAACAGAAAATAGCATACAACAAAATGATTTAGTTCTTAAGTTCTTACAATATGAACCTTTGATTAATGCAGCAAGAACTATAAGCTTCACCGTGAGCGGATTCAAACTGCCAGTGGCCATGGTTTTCACTACTTCAGCTAGCGCTCCTTCACAGTTCCCTGGAGTTGGAATTACTCCAGGGGCCCTTAACTCATTTGTAATGCGTCTTATAATGCAAACAGTGAGTTAGCGACGTTTAGGTCTTTCTTTCTGTTTGTGATCATAGAAGGGCACAGGAAATAAGTTGAAAACTCAGTTCGCTATAATTTGATTGAAAACGCCACCATGTTAATCCTATTAGTTGAGGGCAAAACTTGTTCTTTAGGTGATCGATGTTCTCGAACAACAAGGTCGTAGAGCAGGCCTTCCCGATGTATAATCTCGATGATTTTGAGTCAGCTCACCGTTCAGATCAGTTATAACCCTTTGGAATGCAAGACTGTGTCTGCGTACCAAGCTATGAGTAGGTTTTACATTCTAACATCAGCCGATGAATCCACGTATGGATCAATGGGCACTAATAAAAATTATTTTGTCTTCAACATTCACCTGGAAATATTGGCATAGATGTAAAAATGACTTAATATGAAGATGTAACTTCAAGAATATTTGCTTTTGTGTCTAGAAAACGTGTCTAATACTGTATAAGTGCCATATCAAGCCTCATGAAACGCTCAAGATATGTTTTCAGACTATAATGATTTGTTTCTTTGCAGCATTCCTGGGCATTTTGGAAGTAATGCATACATCGATTTCTTGTACTACCTAGAATAATGTTTTGGAAATTGAAAAAATTAAAGTGTTGCTAGCGTGTCCAACTTCTGGTAGCAGATCTGTTCGATACGCGCAAAACCCTCTCTCGGCGAACTCTTTTTCTCTGGACTCAGCAACTTGTTACTAGATATTTCTGGGATCTACCCTCATTCCACAAATATTGGTCATTTTTAGTAGTTATGACCTGGAAACTTTTATTACCGGCCATTTTAAGAATGCAGAAAGAATGATTGCGACCAGCAAGCAACGATTATTGTGAACTGAAAGAAAAACTAAAGCATGAGTCGAATTCAAGAATCAGTCCGCAAGCAGACATAAATAATGGATCAAAGAAGACAAAAAATGTTGGAAATGTTAAATCGTTAGCATTGAATGTGATACTGGATTGTGTAAAAAAGTGACTAATAATGCGTTCATCGATTATCCAGGCTAACACTTCAAGGACCATGGGAAGTCTGTACAATGAAGTAAAATGTGTTAAAAGTTCTTAGGCGGAAATGGGAATGAGGTTGGCAAGATTTCTTGGAAGGAATTAGTATGACATAAAGGCGGTGAAAAGCTCAAAATTTGACAAACTCGCTTCTTCTACATAAACGGGATGTTTTGCCAAATTCCTGCTTACACAAGCTGAGTCACGTGCATCGAAATGATGGAAAAGTTGGAAGTATATGAGAATTCCGGAAAAAGGAATATTTAGAGCTCAGGTGAGGTCGGTACTCCAGGGCAATACACGCGTATTTGAAGGTTCGCCCCCCTCGTCTAGCCCACGTCCCCACATTAAGCTTTGCGTTGTAGCAAGGAGGGAGGCGTATGTGGTGACGGCACAGTGGACAATGACACTGATCCAGCACCACTTTTCAGTCGATGGATCTCGGCTGATAGAGCAAAATTGATCCATGGCATCGACCGTTTTTAAATCCTCGCAATAAACATTCAAAATAACCTTGAAAAAGGAATGTTTAAAGCCTAAGCGAGATTGGTACGCCAGAGCCATACACCGGTGTTTCGGAGGTCTCGTCCTCCTCATCAATTACACATTCCCCACATTAAGCCCTGCATTTGTATATAAGAATTGGTTGGAAAAACCCTTATACCAATTTTATCAGCAACACTCGTCATTGTTACTAGATCATTGTGCTAGTTAAGAAATTTAAAACACTGGCAGTAATCACCTCCCGTATTTGTTTAATTTTTTATTGTTAACAAGCGCGTGAATAAAAATTTCCTTGCAGTCAAAGCAGTGGCGATGAATATGCAACCACATTGTATCGTTGCCGGCGGGACGGTCACTGCCTTATGCACCGAGACGATGATTAACACGGACTGTATGGCCATGACTATAACAGATATTCCCGCTAATCACACGTCAATCTCAGGAACTATCACGGTTTGGATTGCTTTTCAAGCAAACTCGTTTTGTAAAAAGTCGTACAGACCACGAACATCATCATGGCAAAACTGGTCGAAGGAGATGTGGCAAAGTGTACTAAATAGAGCGGTTCGAACGAATACTGGCAGCAGGTCCCTCTACGTCGCAATTCTTCACGGCAGTTGCAGCCGTCAACTAACAGGTCAGCCCAACTATGAAATGTTCGGATTAAACTAATTATATTCGTTTACTCGTAATTCGTCTATTTCAGCCTTACGGAATCAGTAAATTATGGAAAAGTCTACGATGCGATATATCATTTCTAGCAATCCCTACATACAAGCTAAAATTTTCTTATTTTTAAAACGTTTCGAAAAAATTCTCCGCTTCCGTAAATGAAAATATTTGTCTTATAAATATAAGCAATACCTCAAAGGTTTGACACAGGCTCACTCGCTGTTTGCAGTTGAATGGTCAAATCTAAAAGCATAAAAATGATTATATAGCATTAGAGAAGGAACATGTCGTTTGATATCTCCTTCCACCTTCTCTTGGATTTACAACTATTCTGCAACCACCCTACAAATCCACAACTGCTATATGAAGTTGAACGGGTTTGCGAAAGTATTCGCACCTTGAACGCTACTCAACTGTCAGAGATATATTTCTTTCTCGTAAAGATGAATCCATGTCCGCTGCGGAACTTATCCATTAGAGTGAGAGTGAAGAAATTTTTTAGTTTTCTTATGAAGCTGCAAATTAGTTGTTGAAGAACTCTTAGAAAGCACTATTAGAAAATCTCCAAATATCGCACCACTTTTCTATGCTTCCGCTTTAACAAAGACAGGTAATCTCAGAAAATCTGTTCGACTTCTACTTTTTGACTTCGATATACCTGGGAGATGGCCGTTTATTCCACTTCACCAAGCATCGTTTGAAGTGATCAAATGCTTATCTAGATTAAACAATAACTTGCGGTGGTCTGGCAACTTATCAAGTCAATATTGTTATCCTCAGACAGGTCTGGTATCGATTCGACGGCCTCATAAGTTTGGAAGGCTAGGTGAGTCATGAGGGCGCGACCGAACTGTAGACCACGTGTGTGTCGTAGAGCACCTCCATCCTCTATGCTACATGTGCTCTTTTCCAAACGATAATATCGGTTTTGTGGCAGTCTATTACGTTATGATCCTTTGAGCTTTCTACTTATTAGGTCTCCTCATGAGTTTTGGCACTAAAGCAATGAACGTCAAATTTATAAAAGAAGTAATTAAAATTGCTCAACAATACTATTTAAAGTATACGCCATCACCCTACACACATTTCTGCCATCTCTCAGGCAACAAATCGATACTGTGCCCCCGTAAAACTCATTATCCTTGTATTCAAAGAAAGCTGTCAATCTTTGACGAAAATGAATGATGTGTCGGTTCTTCTTGCTCAGGAAGTGCTCCAATTACCCGGAGAGGTGTTAGTCAGACGATGACAAGTCAGGGCTGTACGGCGAATGATCCAGCAACTCCGAGCCCAGACCGGTGAGCTTCGGTATTCTCTTCAGTTGTCTCGATGGCGGCCTCTCGATCAACTTCGCGTGGACGTACAAAGCACAGTTGGTCTTTGAAGTTGGTGTTGACGGTGCGGAATTCAACAATGAAAAAACGCTGTTTGCCTGGACATAAAACCTTGAACCTTTGCACGGTTGATGTTCTCGAGGAGGTCCGTGCATCGCGTTCCACTTCGTACTCGCAAAGCAGCAAAGTGATCATTATACAATCGTGAAATACTACTAGGAAAATCCTGTGAAGATTTTTATGCATCTTTTGATTGAAAGAGCAGCATTTGTTGAGAAATAAAAAAACTTTTCAACGAGAGAAACGAACACATCTCTAACAGTCATTTAACATTTGTTTCTTTCTTTTGGTTCATGTTTTTATAATCTTTCGATAGTTTGAAAATGGCTTTGTACAATAATTGGCTTTGTACTCAAGAGCGCATGTGGCGCAGTGGTTGAGGCACACGAAGCCATTGGTTTGATCTCGCGCTCATGCCCCACCAAGCTTTCCCTGTCTTCGGATCGGTAAATTTGTAGCAGACTTGTCTGGGAGCATAAGCATCACTGGCTCAATATCTCGGTAGGCTACCGAGAGTCAGTGTACAGGCCAGATATGCATTCAGTCACCTCAAGCGAGGATATAATTTGAAGACGATGGCATGACGTATCCCCCAAAGATTCTTCGACGCCAAAAGCTTTATCCTTCTAACTGTTTGTTCCTTGAGTGCGTTGTCTCAACTCCACTGCGAACTTTGTTCAATCTTGCGAAGTAGATTTTGTATTCTAAGCATACTTCGCCGGCACGAAAAGATCGAATATTACTGGAGAGAGTTCCATAAGCAATTTCCATCAAAAGAAATGCTCATACCCCAAAAATTCCTCGTTTGAAAAAAGGTGCACACCTGGGAAAGCAAGACCTTTTAGCTGTTCTCCTCTCTTTATTTCAAAAAATTTGCAAACGTAGATCTAAAAAGCCCATTTTCTGCATTTTCGCCACCAAAATTTCCTATTTCTTTGATGTCGTGAATATATAGTTGAAAATTATTATTGAACTGTCATAAATTTGGACAATCACATTGATCAAAAACATGCTAAGAACTCTCCACTCAGAACGTTTGTACTGTATTTCACAGCACTAGTCTATAGTCTTTTTCGATCTAGCTCTCTTCTATTCGTCACGCATATGCCTGCCCTTCAATCAGCTCTTAATGATTGGTTAGAAACATTTTATAAACTATGGCTAGCTCCTTGCATGTGAGCATTAGGTCGCTTTGAACACCTGCTTGTCGTCACCAAAGGGTAGGGCTTTGGGTGAGAGAGCTCTACATGACCCAGCATTGTCTTCCATGCTGTTATCAGCTTCATCACCGATCTCCCCTTCGGCACTGCACGCATGCTATGCAGAAGATAGATTACTCACATGGGTAGGGAGGAATGATATCCAGAGGAAGCAGATAGCAGATCAAGTCTCTTATGTAATTATGTGCAGCTGCAACCAGCTAGAGAGGATTCTGTTGAACTTATTTAGAGAAATTGGAGCCGGACAAGCGCAATAGTTTGTCTTCAGACTAATCAACTAAAAAGGAATACATAGAACACCTGAATAGCGCCCTTGTCTAGTGGCAAATGCTGCCTTGAAAGATGATGTTCATTGCGCATTAAAAGATGACAAAAATACTTATAGCTCTCAAAGGATAAAAGGATAAAGGATAAGTCTCTCGACCTTGATCAATCGCTGAAGGATACGCTAGCCGTCGTCTTTTATTTTCAACTTCGGTGATTGAGGTGATTGAATGCACATCTGGCCTTTACAAAGACTCACGGTGGCCTCTCGCTAAACCAGGTCAGTGCTGCTTATCCTCCCAGACAAGTCTGCGACCAGTCCGGTAAAAATCTACAGATTCTGGAGGGATGGATGGCTTGGTGAGCCATGAGCGCGATATCGCGCCATCGACTTTGCATGCGGCATGGAGCACCTATTACCATTGCGCCACATGCTCACTCTTTCTGAAAGATTAGAGCAAATTAATTTCTGTATCTGTATCTGCAAATTTTTTGAAATAAAGAGAGGAGAACAGCTAAAAGGTCTTGCTTTCCCAGGTGTGCACCTTTTTTCAAACGAGGAATTTTTGGGGTATGAGCATTTCTTTTGATGGAAAATTGCTTATGGAACTCTCTCCAGTAATATTCGATCTTTTCGTGCCGGCGAAGTATGCTTAGAATACAAAATCTACTTCGCAAGATTGAACAAAGTTCGCAGTGGAGTTGAGACAACGCACTCAAGGAACAAACAGTTAGAAGGATAAAGCTTTTGGCGTCGAAGAATCTTTGGGGGATACGTCATGCCATCGTCTTCAAATTATATCCTCGCTTGAGGTGACTGAATGCATATCTGGCCTGTACACTGACTCTCGGTAGCCTACCGAGATATTGAGCCAGTGATGCTTATGCTCCCAGACAAGTCTGCTACAAATTTACCGATCCGAAGACAGGGAAAGCTTGGTGGGGCATGAGCGCGAGATCAAACCAATGGCTTCGTGTGCCTCAACCACTGCGCCACATGCGCTCTTGAGTACAAAGCCAATTATTGTACAAAGCCATTTTCAAACTATCGAAAGATTATAAAAACATGAACCAAAAGAAAGAAACAAATGTTAAATGACTGTTAGAGATGTGTTCGTTTCTCTCGTTGAAAAGTTTTTTTATTTCTCAACAAATGCTGCTCTTTCAATCAAAAGATGCATAAAAATCTTCACAGGATTTTCCTAGTAGTATTTCACGATTGTATAATGATCACTTTGCTGCTTTGCGAGTACGAAGTGGAACGCGATGCACGGACCTCCTCGAGAACATCAACCGTGCAAAGGTTCAAGGTTTTATGTCCAGGCAAACAGCGTTTTTTCATTGTTGAATTCCGCACCGTCAACACCAACTTCAAAGACCAACTGTGCTTTGTACGTCCACGCGAAGTTGATCGAGAGGCCGCCATCGAGACAACTGAAGAGAATACCGAAGCTCACCGGTCTGGGCTCGGAGTTGCTGGATCATTCGCCGTACAGCCCTGACTTGTCATCGTCTGACTAACACCTCTCCGGGTAATTGGAGCACTTCCTGAGCAAGAAGAACCGACACATCATTCATTTTCGTCAAAGATTGACAGCTTTCTTTGAATACAAGGATAATGAGTTTTACGGGGGCACAGTATCGATTTGTTGCCTGAGAGATGGCAGAAATGTGTGTAGGGTGATGGCGTATACTTTAAATAGTATTGTTGAGCAATTTTAATTACTTCTTTTATAAATTTGACGTTCATTGCTTTAGTGCCAAAACTCATGAGGAGACCTAATAAGTAGAAAGCTCAAAGGATCATAACGTAATAGACTGCCACAAAACCGATATTATCGTTTGGAAAAGAGCACATGTAGCATAGAGGATGGAGGTGCTCTACGACACACACGTGGTCTACAGTTCGGTCGCGCCCTCATGACTCACCTAGCCTTCCAAACTTATGAGGCCGTCGAATCGATACCAGACCTGTCTGAGGATAACAATATTGACTTGATAAGTTGCCAGACCACCGCAAGTTATTGTTTAATCTAGATAAGCATTTGATCACTTCAAACGATGCTTGGTGAAGTGGAATAAACGGCCATCTCCCAGGTATATCGAAGTCAAAAAGTAGAAGTCGAACAGATTTTCTGAGATTACCTGTCTTTGTTAAAGCGGAAGCATAGAAAAGTGGTGCGATATTTGGAGATTTTCTAATAGTGCTTTCTAAGAGTTCTTCAACAACTAATTTGCAGCTTCATAAGAAAACTAAAAAATTTCTTCACTCTCACTCTAATGGATAAGTTCCGCAGCGGACATGGATTCATCTTTACGAGAAAGAAATATATCTCTGACAGTTGAGTAGCGTTCAAGGTGCGAATACTTTCGCAAACCCGTTCAACTTCATATAGCAGTTGTGGATTTGTAGGGTGGTTGCAGAATAGTTGTAAATCCAAGAGAAGGTGGAAGGAGATATCAAACGACATGTTCCTTCTCTAATGCTATATAATCATTTTTATGCTTTTAGATTTGACCATTCAACTGCAAACAGCGAGTGAGCCTGTGTCAAACCTTTGAGGTATTGCTTATATTTATAAGACAAATATTTTCATTTACGGAAGCGGAGAATTTTTTCGAAACGTTTTAAAAATAAGAAAATTTTAGCTTGTATGTAGGGATTGCTAGAAATGATATATCGCATCGTAGACTTTTCCATAATTTACTGATTCCGTAAGGCTGAAATAGACGAATTACGAGTAAACGAATATAATTAGTTTAATCCGAACATTTCATAGTTGGGCTGACCTGTTAGTTGACGGCTGCAACTGCCGTGAAGAATTGCGACGTAGAGGGACCTGCTGCCAGTATTCGTTCGAACCGCTCTATTTAGTACACTTTGCCACATCTCCTTCGACCAGTTTTGCCATGATGATGTTCGTGGTCTGTACGACTTTTTACAAAACGAGTTTGCTTGAAAAGCAATCCAAACCGTGATAGTTCCTGAGATTGACGTGTGATTAGCGGGAATATCTGTTATAGTCATGGCCATACAGTCCGTGTTAATCATCGTCTCGGTGCATAAGGCAGTGACCGTCCCGCCGGCAACGATACAATGTGGTTGCATATTCATCGCCACTGCTTTGACTGCAAGGAAATTTTTATTCACGCGCTTGTTAACAATAAAAAATTAAACAAATACGGGAGGTGATTACTGCCAGTGTTTTAAATTTCTTAACTAGCACAATGATCTAGTAACAATGACGAGTGTTGCTGATAAAATTGGTATAAGGGTTTTTCCAACCAATTCTTATATACAAATGCAGGGCTTAATGTGGGGAATGTGTAATTGATGAGGAGGACGAGACCTCCGAAACACCGGTGTATGGCTCTGGCGTACCAATCTCGCTTAGGCTTTAAACATTCCTTTTTCAAGGTTATTTTGAATGTTTATTGCGAGGATTTAAAAACGGTCGATGCCATGGATCAATTTTGCTCTATCAGCCGAGATCCATCGACTGAAAAGTGGTGCTGGATCAGTGTCATTGTCCACTGTGCCGTCACCACATACGCCTCCCTCCTTGCTACAACGCAAAGCTTAATGTGGGGACGTGGGCTAGACGAGGGGGGCGAACCTTCAAATACGCGTGTATTGCCCTGGAGTACCGACCTCACCTGAGCTCTAAATATTCCTTTTTCCGGAATTCTCATATACTTCCAACTTTTCCATCATTTCGATGCACGTGACTCAGCTTGTGTAAGCAGGAATTTGGCAAAACATCCCGTTTATGTAGAAGAAGCGAGTTTGTCAAATTTTGAGCTTTTCACCGCCTTTATGTCATACTAATTCCTTCCAAGAAATCTTGCCAACCTCATTCCCATTTCCGCCTAAGAACTTTTAACACATTTTACTTCATTGTACAGACTTCCCATGGTCCTTGAAGTGTTAGCCTGGATAATCGATGAACGCATTATTAGTCACTTTTTTACACAATCCAGTATCACATTCAATGCTAACGATTTAACATTTCCAACATTTTTTGTCTTCTTTGATCCATTATTTATGTCTGCTTGCGGACTGATTCTTGAATTCGACTCATGCTTTAGTTTTTCTTTCAGTTCACAATAATCGTTGCTTGCTGGTCGCAATCATTCTTTCTGCATTCTTAAAATGGCCGGTAATAAAAGTTTCCAGGTCATAACTACTAAAAATGACCAATATTTGTGGAATGAGGGTAGATCCCAGAAATATCTAGTAACAAGTTGCTGAGTCCAGAGAAAAAGAGTTCGCCGAGAGAGGGTTTTGCGCGTATCGAACAGATCTGCTACCAGAAGTTGGACACGCTAGCAACACTTTAATTTTTTCAATTTCCAAAACATTATTCTAGGTAGTACAAGAAATCGATGTATGCATTACTTCCAAAATGCCCAGGAATGCTGCAAAGAAACAAATCATTATAGTCTGAAAACATATCTTGAGCGTTTCATGAGGCTTGATATGGCACTTATACAGTATTAGACACGTTTTCTAGACACAAAAGCAAATATTCTTGAAGTTACATCTTCATATTAAGTCATTTTTACATCTATGCCAATATTTCCAGGTGAATGTTGAAGACAAAATAATTTTTATTAGTGCCCATTGATCCATACGTGGATTCATCGGCTGATGTTCAGAATGTAAAACCTACTCATAGCTTGGTACGCAGACACAGTCTTGCATTCCAAAGGGTTATAACTGATCTGAACGGTGAGCTGACTCAAAATCATCGAGATTATACATCGGGAAGGCCTGCTCTACGACCTTGTTGTTCGAGAACATCGATCACCTAAAGAACAAGTTTTGCCCTCAACTAATAGGATTAACATGGTGGCGTTTTCAATCAAATTATAGCGAACTGAGTTTTCAACTTATTTCCTGTGCCCTTCTATGATCACAAACAGAAAGAAAGACCTAAACGTCGCTAACTCACTGTTTGCATTATAAGACGCATTACAAATGAGTTAAGGGCCCCTGGAGTAATTCCAACTCCAGGGAACTGTGAAGGAGCGCTAGCTGAAGTAGTGAAAACCATGGCCACTGGCAGTTTGAATCCGCTCACGGTGAAGCTTATAGTTCTTGCTGCATTAATCAAAGGTTCATATTGTAAGAACTTAAGAACTAAATCATTTTGTTGTATGCTATTTTCTGTTGCGAATTTCTTTCCTTTTCTTTGCTATGCACTATTCAAAATCTTTTCATCGTTGCATTTGATTTTCGAGTGTTTATTAATAATGATAAAGTGTAAGATATATTGCCTCCAACTAAATTTCGGAAGTTTTTATATGAAACTGTAAATTACCTTGTCCTTGTGGCATGACTCCTTATCCAAACACTGCCGTGACTGAGCTGAGCAGTAAAATCAAAGGTATCTGAAGTCTCACCAAGTTTACAAGACAACTCATTTACAGCTCCTAAATCGTTTAATTTGAATTCTATACTATTAGACAATTATTATTTGAGCCAACATGTCATGTGGACTGTTTATAGGCACTTGTACAGCCCAACACACGTGTTTCGGTCTCGGCAACCTCATCAGTCGGACAGGCTCTCTATCTTTAGGCAATCCACTTGGGGCCCCTACATCCCCCCATATAGAATAAGCGACGACATAGGATTTACACGTGCCGTCAAGATGTAAATTTCACATCGTCGCCTACTTTATGTAGGGGACGTAGGGGTCCCCGAGAGGACTGGCTAAAGACGAAGGTCCTGCCCAACTCACGAGGCTGCCAAGGTCGAAACACGTGTATCGGGCTGTACAAGTACCCATAAACAAAATCCATGACACTTTGGCTTAAATAATAATTATCAGATATGTTGAATTTGAGAGTGGTCTTAAGTAGACACTCAAATCAGCTGGTTTTGTATTATTTTTATTTGTTGCGGAGTGAAGGATCAACACCGCACAGAACGTCTCTAATCACTCTGTCATCGCCTCACCCCACCTCCATCCTATGACTCTTGCATTATGAATTAGATTATTTGCAAGGCAACAACAGATTCAACACATGTAGTGAACGATGTCAATGAAGCAGTGTTTTGCAGCGTCGTGAGTTCTAAGCGACCTTGAAACTTTTTAGTCGTCTACCCGTTTATTACATGTCGAATTTCTCCAAATAAACTTCTATGACATGTTTTACTTATCAGAAGTATTCGGGCACAGATAGTGAGAAAAGCGTGTGTTATGTGTTGAGTGGGAACGACAAATGAAAAGAAGTTACTAAACAAAAACTTCACCAACAGTTTTGTTATGTACCGCGATTCAGGCTGTGTTTTCACGTCATAATTTCAACGCTGTGGCATAAAATCTTAACTTTCTTAAAAACGAAGGAATCTACGTCGACTAAACGCAGCCGTCCAAATGCACTTTTGTGAGAAAATTCATCAGAAGAGGTATCAATTGAGAAATAAAACGATGAAAAACTTCCATTGTAGATAGCAGAAATCTTTAAGGAATAGAATCCCTTTTTTCGAGATTCGGTGCTTTTATCAGTGTCTTCTTCTTCAGGATGGGTCATAAAAAGATGACTACACTAAATTGTCAACTTCTGCGGTGTGGCAAAAGAGTTTTTGTGTTTGCTGGTGTTGTTAAAGCATCGAGACGAGAAACTAATACGGACGATCGAAGTAACGCGACGGAAGTGACCTTGTGCTGAGGATTGCTTAGTCATTTTTTTTTTTGAACGTTCCAAGATTCTAATAAAACATGGTTGTACAGCGTCATCAATTTCTCGCAATTTTTCACAGCTGCGCCGACAAAGCAAAATCTGTTATTTTACAGTTTGTGGAACGATGTCTCATTCCACTCATCCTATTGTAAATGGTTAATCCTATTCATTCAGTGCCAAAGGTATTTTGAGGCAATCTAAATCATCCTGTTCGTTAAAAGCAACTCGGAGTAAATTGTTGCTATTTCTAATCAAGGATGTCAATGCGTAAGACTGCATTCAATGCTACTCAACGTTTTCGTCTGTCTGTAGCTTAAAAATTGATCCCTCCGTTCACCAAAGTATTGTTCAGCATGCGATGACTTGAAAATCAAATTTATAGAACTCTTTACTTACGGTTGTGTCGTTGTAATCAATTTAGAAGCTTTTTAGGAAGATTGTTCTGCAGCTGTGCGAGTTGTATTGCAGCTGTGATCAGGCATAATAGGTGAGACTGGAGCTTTCTATAATCAGAGTACGTTAAAAAGATTGTTAAAACCAGACAAGTAAAAGATTTTGCTTCATCTGTTCCAGGTAATTAATTGTGTGCACCGTCCGCGATGTGGAATTGTGAGCCGTGTAATTAAGTTTTACCAACGCCGAATGAAGCTCAATAAGCAGTTCTGCGTTGTCTTTAGTGACTCTCTATGCGGTGGACCATTTCGTCACGGCATTCTCCTTACACTTTAAAATGATATCATACTACGTCAGCGAATTTTTTGACTAGTGAAAAAAATTCAATAGCAAGTTCATGTCTGAAAGTCGTGCGACTATTAAAAGCTTTCAAAAAACCATTCACATAGTCAACTGAATCGAGCAGAGAGTAGCTCACGTTATTTGTCCATCCCCATCAAAGTCAGAATTCTGTGAAACAATTTCTCGCATTTTCATTACTCTCCAAGGTGCTCAATAATTTTCAAAATAGCGCTGATTAGGAAAACAGAGGCAACAATCAGGAACAGTTAAGTTAGAAATACTACACACACCCACGGAGTCGTAGAAAATAAAAAGAAAACATACGATTATTTAAAGTGGAATCCATTTTATGCCTGACTCTATGAAGTTTGAAAAAGCAACCACCGCGATCTCCAGGGCTTCATTGACACCAGGCTCTCACATAATACTTCGCAACGGTCTCAATGAAGAGGCAGGTTTGATCATTTTAACAAATATTTCGTATGTGCATCCCAGAATGCTATATTGTCAGTATCAGTTCTGGTAAGAGACAAACATCATCTCAACGCAAAAAAAAGAAGTAGATGTTTATTTTGCAAGCTGCGTCATGGAAGATCTCGAACGAACTTGTTTCCAAACGTTATTTTGCTTGGATTGCTGCGTAGTGCCCATTCAAGTGTTTCTTGAATCATATCATATTCATAGGTGGTGTAATTCCGAATTTTTTGATTTGATATGAACTCAATCTTTGTGTTTATTTACCTTACACGTGATCGATGGTTGACACGCAATCCAAACTCATAAAGCCCTCCATTTTTCGTGTTAGCAAGTTGATGGCAAATCTAACTGGGAGAAACAAAGCAAAAACCAAACTGACTCGATACAACTGTAAGGCATGTTGAGTTTTTGCAAAGGCTGAATATGTATTCAGGATTTTCTGGTATGATTAGAAGGATAATAAGAATAAAGTTCTTGACGTTGGCCAATAAATAAGAGAAAATGCCATGCATTCGACTTCATTAAACTATTGGTATTGCATAAAGTCGGACGCATGGCTTATCTCCCAAAGTCTGATCAACGCTGATAGCTTTATCTTCTATCCCCAACGTCTACTCCTGTGATCTGTCCTCTTAATCCGCTGCGCGGATCCCATTGCATCTTGTATCTGATTCGTTTCTTCGCTTTTATCCTCCTGTGAGATCTGCGAACAATTCGCGCTTTATTTCGGCTGCAGCATGAGAACTGTTATCTTGCAACCGTGTTGGATTGCTTTTACAATTCTCGACAGAGTCACACCTTCAAATGGACCCTACTGAGAACGATCGCAGATTTTTTCTTTCACAGATTAATGTGAGTAGTCTCCTCGTTCAAATTTTTTTCCATTGCTGTCTTGATAATAAGCTAATTGATAATTGATATTTGACATAGTTATTGAGTGCCTCATTCTGCAACAAAATTGTATAAATTGTGTTCTCCAATAATATTGATTCCGCTGAGAATGAAAAGGCCGCGCTGCTTTGTTCCCCATTTAAATGACTACATGAATGAGGAGTTTTTGAGAAAGATCCGTGTTTTCGCACGATTTTTAGATGAGAACATGCTCACGGATTTTTCCTTTCTTTGGCCGGAATTCGCTGACCTATTGGGCTGGCAGGAAATTTTTTAGAATATTCCATTTCTGTGCAACTTCATCCCGTTTTCTCAACAAATAAGGACAACAAAATATTGACCAAAGTATTCTGCTTGAACTTCGATCATTTCCTCCCACGTTTCCGCATTCTCATTTCAGTTGCAGTATTAGTGCCCTCAAAATTGTCGGCCAGATTTCCAGTCGTCAACGACGAAGACGTCTTAATATAATCGGTAAGAATGTTTAAAAGTCTTTCCGAGATTGTTACACCAGAACCATACACGTTTCGGAGGTTTCGCCCCCTCATCAGTGGCTCACGCCCCACACTCAACCCTACTTTATAGCAGAGATGGGGAGACATATATGGTGTTAGCAAATGATATTGTGTTATCGCCACTTTTTCCAGTCGACGGATTCCGGCTGGTAGATATAAAGAGATGGAGACGTCTCAATTGCATTCAAAACAGCTTTTCTATCAATTCTTTATTGGCGATCGGCTCCTTACTTGCGCCTCAAATCTCGATTTCTATCCTTGACTCAATTGAATTGCTGAAAACCTTCAGTCCTCCCAATTGTTCCATCACCCCAGGCCTCGTTGATCCGGCGAAAGTCTCAGCAGCATTTGAACCCAAACGACACTCTGTAGCATCAACGATTGTTTTTGCTCTCGAGGACTATTTCATCTTGAAGCAAATGTATAAGTGTCATATATTAAAGGAACTGCAAGAAACTGCCTTGAGCGATAATAGAAACAAAAACCTAAAACGCATGATAAATCATCAACAAAAACGATAAAGCCCGGAAAATTTTTTCCCAATTCGATAGTATAATATCAGTGTGAAAGTGAAAGGCGACAGTGCGGTGAAATTACTCACCTCTTACTAATTCAATTAGAATACGAAGGTGTAATTTCGGCTCCATTCGGCGTGCATTAAAAAGTTATTGCACAACCAATTCCAGAGCACGTACCGCATTATTGATTTGTCATCATCGATACAGGAAAACAGAATTGATCGCGTTTCAAGGTACTCATTATCTCTTTTTCATTAGAAGAAAACTTTTCTTTCAGAAACTGTCTTTAACATTGTTGCAAAAGACAATGCACATGGACGGGAAATTTTCCTGAAGAATTTTTAGTTTCTACTGAAATCCAGGTGTCAGTTGAAAAATACAAATTCCTTATTTCAATGAACCACGAAGCATTTGGAAAGGAAGAACACCGGACCCAGTGTCGACGTAGTGTCTCAAAATGGCACTCAGTGATGTGAAACGATGTGCAAAGCTTTCTGCGTGAGGCAGGATTGGAACGCGCATTTCACCATATCCAGGTGAGCGTGCTCTATCCTTTGCACTATCGACGCCTGCTTTGCCGCCACTCTTTCTATGCTAAAGCGCATCTGCCTATCAGTAACTAATCGTCAATGGCTTGATATGGATAGTCGATATTGACATTAAACCTAGTCACGCTGGCAGATGTTGGGTATTACATGGTCAAACAGAATTCTTTTTTTAGTATATCTGATAATTATTATTTGAGTCATCATAAGGTCTGTTATGGGAACATGTTATAAGGGTTGGGCAGCTCTTTGTCTTTAGCCAATTCTCTCGGGTGTGTCGCTAATTTCCTACACAGGGTAAGCGACGACGAACGATTCACACGTGCTGTCAAGTGAAGTAAACCACTAAATAGGCAATGTTGTACATTCGATTGTCTTGGCTGGTATTTTTGAATATTATACAGCACGTTTCGAGTTTTTTTTCTCAAAACCACGCTCGAATTTCAATATATTCAATAATTTCCTCATAGTGATACAGCATTCAAAATTTCTACTGTTTTTTACTGCTTTTTTCGCAGTGTAATGATGTTACATACATACCTAAGAGAAATGAGTAGTGAGCAAAAATACGGCCTCAGACGGGAGTGGAACCCGCGTTCCATCCATACCGGGGACACGTGCTTCCCACTACACCACCGAGGTACATTCGCGCAACCACTCATTCTTCAACATCTGTATGATAGCTGTCAGCCACCAACTTTTAACAGGTTTGGTCGGGTTTGCGATTCCGCTTCATAAACTCAGTTGAGCTCACAGCCATTGTTATGAGAATTATTCGAAATTTCTACTGTTTTTACTGCCTTTTTTCGCAGTGTTATCATGTTATGATATGATGTGATATGATATATAACATGGTGGTGATATACCATGCTTTGAGCTGTTTGTCAGATCTAGGTGCTAGACAAGCGCTTGTTTCGTCCTTCAGGGCTCTTCAGTAGCATAGTCGCTCTGTTCAGTCGATCCCTTGAGGCTATACTCCTCTACAAAGTAATTGACGCCGAGTAATGAATCACTGCAAGTCAGGTGGCCGTTAAGCTGACAACGACTCAAAACATGTTAAGTCATTATCAGAGTATTGTCGTTTTCGAAGGGTTCTATAGAAAAGCGGCCGAATAGAGAAGTATGCTTCGTTTTGACTAACACAAGCTCGACTGCTGGTCTCCGTAATGTCAGGGGATTCTATCACGTGGCTTGCGGTGATTTATTACTCGGCGATCGATTTTTTCATAGAGGAGTTAGCCTCATGGGATCGACTGATCCGAGGGACTGTGCTAGCGAAGAGCCCTTGAGGACTGAAACAGGCTCCTGTCTAGCACTTAGACCTGACAAACGGCTCAAAGATGTTATGTGATTATAAGACTATTATCGTTTTGAGCGGGTCTATAAGAAAGCGGTCGAATGAAGAGGCACCTAAAATCATTATTCGAAGCAACATTCATTTGGTCTGATATGGGCAATTGTGCAGCCCGATACACGTGTAGGGGATAAGAACACAACTGAGAGAATTAACTAAAGACGAAGAGCCTGCCCGACTAACGACGCTGGCAACGCCTAAACAATCCATCGGACTGAACATGTGCCTATAACAAACCACATGACATGCTGGATTAAATCATAACAATCAGATTCATTGATTGATTAAATTTGAGTGTGGTCGTAAGGAAACAATCGGAAGAACCGTAAATTCCTTTTTATTTAACCGCTTTTAGCGGGGTTATAGCGTTATAGATATACCCAATGATGTACATAGGTCTCACAGAGTTTTTCAAGCCGCAGTATCTCGGACATCTTCTTATATCGGCATTTATCTCATTTGTAATGAAGATTAGTTGTTAAGCTATTTTACCACTAGGTTTGGCACAGCATTGCTATCTGATAACATGTTTTGAGAGCCTGTTTATGGCACCTATACAGTGTAAGACACGTGTTTCGGCATTACAGCCTCGTCACTTGCACGGTGCCATTTCATTCAGTCAATCTCCCGGGATCTAGTCTTATAAAGAGGAACTGACGACAAACTTTTACACCCGATCAATGGTGAAACAATCACTGTGATGTTCTTCTAGAGTGTTTGACTGTCGAATGCATGCGTGTGGCTGTTACTTGGGCATATGTAACAATCAATGCAATAGACTATTTTGAGACCTCGCTCATGAGCAATCTGACAATGTGTTCTGAGCCTTCCGTTCCCGAGAAACCAACTAAACGAAAAGGCACAGTGCAACTGACGAGGTTTGAAGGCCGAATCACGAGTCTTGTGCTGTATAAGTGCCGTAACAGACCTCATGCAGCGCCCAAAATATGTTATCAGGGTATAATGTATCGAGCTTGCTTTTTTAGTCAGAATGAGCAATATTAGCTCCAAAGAATTGCTTTGAGCAAAGGAAATTTTATACTAGCTTAAAAATTGATATACCAAACGAATTGAGTTAATCACTCACAAAAGACAACGAGAATGAGACTCTTTGAAGTATACAACGGCATATTTGTTTTGTAAGCGCAGTGGTGAAATATTGCGAAAAATTGACTACTCCGCATGAAAGCCGTCGTTGTAAGGAGTTTGGGACGTTCAAAAGGATGACTAAAGACTGCTTTGCTCAATTTCACTAGTTGCTTGTTTAATATACGCACGCTTTGTTCTTCCATCTCGATGTATTGGAAGGTTCACACAATTAGATTTATGCTTTTGCCTCATCACTACATTTACTATTTCAATGTAGTTATTTATGTAATGATCAATTCTGAAGAGAAGGGAAGCTACTAAAAGGATAGGCTCTAACGAAGGCGATGATCGTTTCCTAGAAAACTGTACCTTTCGTACCAGAAATTCTTCTTATGGGCATTCGTGAAAGTGGCGTTCAATCGATTGCTAATTTATTCATTTTCGGAAAAGTTAGGATTTTACGCCGCAACGACACAAATGATATAGTGGGAGAACAATAAAAGCCATGGCACCTGACACAGTGGCGCATTTGATGAAGTATTTGTTAGGCAGCTTATTCTTTGTTATCGTTCACATTCAACAATTGATATATACTTTTTTCTCACACTGATCTATTTTCATCCACTTCGGGGTGCAAATTATCACAGAAGACGATTTAAAGAATTCTGAAGCTAAAAGAAGCAAATCAGCGACCTATGGTCCTCTAGATTTCAAAGGTCTTCCAATTTCCTCTAGAGTAATGCCACAAGGTCAATGAGTGTCGAAAACAATTACGTCGCTAACTTCATGTGTTGTGTGCCGATCAGTTATTGCTTTGTCCACAATCAGAACTGAAATTGAGCGAATCTGTTACATTCGTCTACAATAATTGCTATGCCATTTAGGACCTACGAATAATACTTCCACAAATATGACGAGACTTCCAACCCTTCTGATATCAGTGCTGGCCACAAACGTGGCAGTGTTCGGATGTGGAGTGATGCCACAAGGTCAAGGTAAAGGATAAAAAAAATCTTATGTTAGTACAGAACTTCACAGCTTTAGAAAATAAACTATCTAACCTTAGTTAGACGCAAAATATCCTAAACTTCATCGTTACCCATAAGCTGACGCAGCTCAAGCTGCGTAAAAATGAAAAGTTGGGTTTTCAGTAGCAGAAGAAGAGAACAAACAAGCATTCTGGTATTGTACACCTAACAAAATAATTTGTTTCTCAATTTTTCACAAAAACCCATGGAATATTTGCAGCAAGGACTACAAGCTTCACTGTGAGCGGATTCAGACTGCCACTGGCAATGGTTTCAACTAGTTCAACCACCGCGCCTTCTCAGTTCCCTGGTATTGCAACTACTCCAGGAGCCGCTAGCTCATTTGTAATGCGTCTTATAATGAAAACAGTAAGTTACATCATCAGATTTTAGATTTTTCTGCGATTTCAGGAGGAGTGCAGAAAGTATGTTGACAACACGGTCGACATATTCGATTGAAAATGCCTACTATGGATCCTTATCAGTTGAAAAATTTTTATCCTTAGGTGGTTGATGTGCTCGAGCAGCAAGGTCGTAGTGCCGGTCTCCCCGATGTGATGATCTCAACGATTTGAGTCAGCTCACTGTTCGGATTAGTTACGCTCCTCTGGAATGCAAGACTGTGAATGTTTTCAACCAGGAATGAGTAGGTTTTGAACTTCAAATATAAGCGCAAGGAATTCACAGGTGATCTGAAGGGCGCATAAAATAGTTACAACGCGCTATGATATTTTCGAATTTCACCTCATGAAATCCAGATGGGTTATATGAGGATGTGATTTTGAACCATTAACGTCACATATTTCAAGTGTACTAGAGATAGCACACACAGATTCTTGTACTATCACGATATACGCCTTTGTGTTCACTATAAATTGTGATCTAAGGTACCACTAGTGTGCTCAGGTTCTGATAGCAGATCTGTTCGGTACGCATAAAACCCTGTTTTTACTTCGTTCTGCTAACAAGTCTATGAATTGGAAAATTGTCACTATAAATGACTCTGAAGAAACAGCTCTAAAAAGGCAAGACTGACAAAACGTTAGCCAGCTGTTTTACTGTATTGCAAAGTCGGTACTGTGCTTCAATAAATCGTCATTTGAAAACAGTGTGTTCGTTAAATAAGAAATTTACGAAAATACTCAATCGATGCGAGGTTTAGCAGTAGCCGATTTTGATAACTGTCACCAGACGTCTTTGAAATCTCGTTTGATAAACTTGGAAATTGTCAGAGAGATGGTCTAGTAACACATACTAACGGCCATCACAAGATTTAAGAGACGGAGGACTCGACCAACAATCAATCACACATATGTCATGGCAAAGGTCTCAAGCTTGAGCCAAAGTCGAAACAAACTCGTACGCTGTCGTGGTTGGCAATAATAAGGAAAAAATCGAACGCTGGAAGTGCTAAGACATGAATGTGACGGCCGTGTCAAAAGCGGCTAGTAGTGGAATCACGGACTGTACTGGTCAATCTTTACGATCACTTGTCGTCGCTGTTCCAGCTTTTTCAGGCAGAACAACTGGTATAGAGAAGAAAGATCTAGTAACAGTATTTCCATGAAAGGAGGATATAATGAAGTTCGGTTAAAGATCACCTGTATCACCTTCCGCCCTGTTTACTCATCGCGTGACTCGAGCTGATACCAGCAACACTTCCATTTTTCCATATCGTGTGCAAAAGTAGCCCAGTGGGTCCTCCTCGCTCTAGAGCATTCGCTGAGCATCATATATCTCTTCTATGCCTTTCGTGAAGAAATCGGACCAACGGGTCGATGGTGTTCCTGTAGAGCGCTTGATATCCCGAGAAATCCAGTCGGTAACGGCTCTCGTCCATCGGTTGTCCTTGAAGCGCATCACGTGTCCGGTCCATTAAATTTTCGATATCCTGGCGTGTAGAACGGTGTCTCTGATCTTCGATCGTTGACTCCTTCTTACGTGGCGACCAGATTTCTGCTGCATACGTTAGGGCAGCGATAATCGCAAAGTCGAAAAGATGGGCAAGAGTCGGATGCTCTTTGTCCTCTTCACTACATCTTCGATGCTCTTAAACGTTTCCCCAAGCCGCTTGTTCCTCTTACTCAACTCTGGAGCTAGGTCGTTCGTCATGTTTATTTCACGACCTAGATAGACGTCACTGAAGCATGCGGAGATTTTCGTTCCGTTGAGTGTGAATGGGGCATTCAGAATTATCCGTTTCCTCATGAACATCGTTTTCGTTTGATTGGTTGAAGACCAGTATTTCCATAGGCGCTGTCGAAATGGGTCAATAATCGTTCTGCTTGGCTGATGCTTAGTGCTATGAGGACGATATCATCAGTAAAGCAAATATGGTTTAATTGTCGACAGTCATTTTTTCAATCCCTTATCGTCCCATTCTAATGTTCGCATGATCGTTATGCACCGAGTGGAGACGTTTTGGAGGGCGGCATTGGCTACTTTTGGCGAAGTTGTATCACCTTGTCAAATCTTTTTCTTACGTCGACGGTGCTATTGTTGTAGAGTTGAGATACTTTCGGTCGGGAAATCTTCATAAAGCTTACGAAGTATCATTATGTACCAAGTAGGGACGCGCTGGTTATCCAGAGCCTCTATAACCGCTTCTGTTTCCACTGAATCAAAACAGACCGGTAGTCGTTACTCTCGTGAAAACTTAATGGCTCATGTAATCGTGTGGATATGGTCTATGGTACTGAATCCTTTTCAAAAGCCTGCTTGTTCGCATGGCTGTCCTCGTCCAGTGTTCCGTCAATCCTGTTCAGGATGACTCGAGTAAAGAGTTTATAGACAACGGACCGCAAGCAGCTTAGGCGATATTTGCCTATGTCGGAAAGGTCTCCCTTTTTGAACAACAACGACGGTCTTGCTGGTTTTCCATTGAATGGAACCTTGCATTGTGACAGGTAGCGAGTAAAGAGCCGAGCCAGGGTGTTGATCAGAACTGGCGGTAGGTTCTTCAGGTATTTGGGTCTATTCTTGTATGGACCGGATGCAGTTCTGCTTTTCACCGACGATATGCATGCCGAATTCCGGAAGGGAGGACCCGTGGAACGACATATTCATCCTCTTTCTATTTATATGACGGTAAGAAGAAATGGCTATCGAAGAGATCCGAGTAGTCCTGGTGGATGATTTTCTCCATTGCCCTACTGAAAGCCGTAAGTGTCCCGTTAGGGCATCGGAGTGCAGTCATCTTGGTCTTTATAATGGCGAAGCCTCGCTGGGCATTGCGAATGCTCTTGACAGCTTCTGCAGCTTCTGCAGCTTCTATCATGACTGCT
Organism: Parelaphostrongylus tenuis; assembly: GCA_019055375.1. NCBI lineage: Eukaryota > Metazoa > Nematoda > Chromadorea > Rhabditida > Metastrongylidae > Parelaphostrongylus > Parelaphostrongylus tenuis. The sequence goes on along the minus strand of JAHQIW010000257.1, from coordinate 261,497 downwards.
GCTCGTCTCTCTTTGAGGTCTTCTTTTATCGCTTCTCTGCAGCGTTTCGCAAGTTCGGGCGTAAGGTTTCGGTTGCCTGTAGCTCGTGCGATTCCACGTTGACGTATCAGCTTGAGTGTCCGCGGAGACAAACGGCTCTTCGTGACCTTAGGGCACTCGGCTTTCATAGCGCTAACGTAAAGATATTCAACGAGCGGATCGTATTCTTCGTCGATGTTGTCGACAACGGTATCATCCCAAAAGCAGACTAATGGTTTGAATACATCCGAGTTTATGGTAGTTCTGAGATTTCACTGTTTGAATTTAACGGCTTTCTCTCTTTTCCGCAGATAATGGAACGTCGCGCGAAGGAGGCCATGATCTGATCCCGTGTAGAACTTAGGAACAACAACGACATCGGTCAGGTAAGACCTTCGATTAACTTGGTTCGATTTATGGTCTATTTGGTTATGGTACTCTCCATTGGGAGACTTCCACGTCCATCGTTGAGAGTGAGGCCTTTGGAATTGTGAGTTACCATGGTTCGGGTAGTCATTGATAAATTCAACAATCCTTCACCGTGTTCACTTCCATTCTAGTCCATGGGTCCCAATGTGACGTTTTTAAACGTTCTTCTAAATCCAGTGTTCGTGTTAAAATTTCCAACAATGACCCTGAAGAAGGTATGGTCTTCTCTCAAGAATTTCCGGGAGCACATGGAACGCTTCGCCTTCCTGTTCGTCATAGCTTGATGTTGGTGCGTAAGCAACGAAGATGGTCAAAGCCTCATTGAACCACATCGTTTCAACCGTAATCGTCCGATACGGGTTGTCAGTTGTTCAAATGAACGATGTTCAAGGTAAATTGGATTCGACAAAGACACCAACGCCGCCGACACCTTTGCGACAGCATGTTCCAAGTAACAGTTCTTCTCCGATGTCATAAACAACGTGAAAAGGATGGCGTCTTGTCGTCTAAGCCAGGCCAAGGCGTCGTAACATGTGCTTCTTGCTTAAATCAACAGATCTTTTACAGAGGGTTTGTGAGCGAGTGTTCATGTATCATAGGTGTAGATCGTCATTTTAGTCGGTTTCATTTTGGCAGCCTAATTCGGCCCTGAGACTTTAGCAGCCTCTCCGTTACTCGTCCTACTTGGCGCTGCCGTACCATGGTCTCTTCCGATGTCAGGGGAATGAGACCCATTATTATTGCTGTTTCAAGCGTTTGTTGTACCCAACGTACAGCTCGCTAAACTCTGATTGTGGGGCTGGTACTCACGAGTAGCTTGCTAGTCTCTTTCGGAGGAGCGGAAGGAGCTTATTTGTTAGAGGCGACTCCTAACCTTCCCCCACCTATTTCGGCCGATTTGACTCGTAGAAATAGAGTTTTGGCAAATCGGCGCTGCAGAAGCAGGGAGCTCGTCCCCTGAGTCCATTTGCGTCTGTGGGAAGCATACGGTCGCTTTTTGCTTCTTGTATATTCCTCTATCCAACACCTGGGGGACGCGCCACGTGCCCTCGCGACTAACCGCGCGGGCATACCTCAAAGGGAGATGCGCGGTCCATTGGAAGATGCCAAAGCAAAAGTGGGAGCTAAGAGAATTCTTAGTACTTTTCCGTTATCTTAGCCCTCCACCCCCCCCCCCCCCGTCACACTAATTTCGACACATTGGAAAGACGTATTTTCTAATTTTACAGAGTTTAGAATCATTTGTTAGCTTAAATCACGAGATATTTACTAGTGGATTATATTTCTCAAAAGGCCTTTTATATTGCATTATAATACTAGAACTTACTTATATTTCGTTTCATACTCACCGCATCTTTCACCGGACAAGGCTATTTTCGGTATTCATTAGATAGTTCAAATCTCGACGAATTTAATGATGTGCTCAATTGTAGCAGCCAATGAAAATTGAGTTGCACTGGGAGCGCACTCTTCACTCCGACATGTGGATTGGTTTCGCAACATCGGCATAAAAACAACCATGCATTTTGCAAGATAAGGGTTTTGTGGAACACAATTTTTTTTTGCACTGCTATATCCCAGTGAGAATTTCTTTTCAGCAACAAGGTATACCATTGAAATTGTCGAGGATTGAGCTATTGAAAGATTACTAAAAGTCTGAGAAAAAAGCTCTCTCCAGCAAAGAATGCTTGAGTGTGAAGCAAAATTTTTTCACTACAACAGTGCAATAAAGAGGTCATTTTGAATGTGAAATAGACCGTAAAATTTTCTGTGATTTAACCGGTTGGGAACTATATGGGTCTATAGACCCAATAGGGCATTTCGCGCACCAGAGTTTTCTACGGCGCACGCATCAGAAGTGGAAATGCGGGAGAGATTAGTTGGTAAATTAGGGTTCCAAGAGATTCATCACTATACGATGATGAAATGTCAATAAAGAGATTCTTGTGAAGGCTTTCACGCACTTTTCAATTGAAAAAAACGAGCATGTGTCAAGAAATGAACTATTTTTTTAACAAGAAAACCACATATTCTCGAAAACGAACACATTCACAATCGTTATTCAACATTTGCTTCTTTTTTAGTCTATGTTTTCATACTTATGCGATAGTTTGAAAAATGCCAATTCTGAAAACATGCTTGGTTTGTGGTCCGACCTTCAAACTACGTTTTCCTAACCGATAAAATCAAGCGTTTTGCAATCATAGTCCATTTTTGAACTTCGAAGTGGAATTTTTGATGTAATATAGTGATACTCTAGATTAGACTAGATAGAATATCAATGGAGGGACACACAAAAACGTATTAGTGGGAAAACTGTCCATTCTTGAAAAAGTCCACTATTCCTTAGGAACTGAGTGAAATGCAAATCGCATCGTAAGAAATGTGTTCGTATTATTCTTCCTTCTTCACTCAGCAGAGCTTTCTCATTAGACTATTAGTGATCAATCAACAGCTTGAAAACTGGAAAATTTAGTACTGTATATAAATAATGAGACCTTCATAGCAAGTTCTGCTAACAAGAAAAAAAGATGACTTTGCGCGCAAGAGCGCACTTGGCTTAATCGTTGGAGATGCTCTGCATCGCACACGAGGTCATTGGTTCGATCTCGCACTTATGCCACACCGTGCCATCCACTCCTCTTGGGTAGGTATATTTGTGTCAAAATATCTCTATTCTGCAACAATATCACCATCGACATAAGAAGACGGGTTCGACAAGACGATACACTCTCACCAAAGTTATTCACTGCCACTCTCCAAAAACTCATGTGAACATTAGAATGGGACTATGTGAGATTGAAAATTGACAGTCGACAATTAAACCATCATCGCTTTGCTGATGATATCGTCTTCATAACACCAAGCATCAGGCAAGCGAAACGAATGTTGACCACTTTCGACAACTTCTGTGGAAAGATTGGTCTTCAACTAAATCAAACGAAAACGATGTTCAAAAGGAACGGATGGATTTTGAATACACTATTCACGCTCAAAAGAACGAAAATCTCCGAATGTTTCAGTACGTCTATCTAAGTCGTGAAATCAACATGATGAACGACCTAGCTCCAGAATTGAGCAGGAGGAAACGAGCCTTGGGGAAAGTTTAAGAGTATCGAATATGTCGGAAAGAGAACAAAGAACGTCCGACTCTTGCCCATCTTTTCGACTTCGCGATTATTCCTGCCCTAAACATATGCAACAGAAACGTGGTCGCTACATACAGGATGAAAGATCACTTGGCGTGACTGACCGCAGCAGTGGAAAGGTCGATGCTAGGAGTATCCCGTATCCTGCAAATGAGAGAAAGGACCCGAAGTTCCGACTTACGTCAAAGATCGAATATCAAATACGTCGTTCTACACGCCAGGATATCAAAAATAGGGTGGGTCGGACACATGATGCACTTCAACGACAACCGATGGACGAGAGCCTTTACCGACTGGATTCCTCGGGATATGAAGCGCTCTACAGGATGACGACCGACCCGATAGTCGATTCCTTTACGAAAGGCATAGAAAAAAGGTATGATGCTCAGCGAATCCCAAGAGTGAGGAAGACCCACTGGGATACTCTTGCTTGCATGCGATAGTGATAAATGACAGTGTTGCTGGTACCCACATGAGTCACCCGACGATCAACGGGACGACAGGTGCTACAGGTGATATTGGTGCCAAACTTGTCTGGGGGCATAAGCACTACTGGCTTAATATATCGGCAGATCACCGCAGGTGATTCTATAGGCCAGAAATGCATTTAATCACGTCAAACGAAAATATAATTAATTCGTATCGCATGGCGCATCCCTTAAAGATTCCTCGACCAAGAGCTTGACTCTTCTAATTTTTTGCTCTAGGAGTGCATTGTTTCAAGTTCACCGCGGACCTTATTCAATATTATAAAATGGATTTGGATTCTAACCATACTTTGTCGCTACGAAAGTTGAATATTAATGGAATGAGTTCTATAAGCGGATTTTCGTTGAAAAGAAAGCGCATGTCCTGAATATTCGTACTTCCGAAAGAGCTGCATATTTGGGAAGTTGAGAATATAACCTGCCTGGCTTTTTACATGTGAGCATAATGTCCATTGTTTACCAGCGGGATTGCTCTTGACATAGGAAGTGAAGGATCATTTCAGTGACTCGCACTCTGCTTCGAGCTCTTGGAGGAAATTCGTCTTCTAATTAGACTCTGAGTTATAGTGAATATTCGATGGCTTGAATTATGGAGATTTCAATGATATGTATTTTTTTGAAACAGCCTATTTATTGCGTTGTTATAGTCAAAGTAAAATTATGTTTCACACTCGAGCACTTTTGTGAAAAGGGCTTTTCTTTAAAAATCTTAATATGCATTTGATAGCTTAGACCGCGGCAATTTTAATAATATAATTAGTTTTTTTTAAAGAATCACTCATTGCGCTGTGGCAGCCAAATGAGCATTGGGTTTTCGATAATCTGGATCATTTTCATTTTCCGCACCCTAATTCGAGTTCCTGGTAATGAAGCGTTTTCTGATCTGTGTAAAATTTTCGGCAGCCAATTGATAGCTTGAGTCTCGAAAACTTCGAAAATCCACTTGATTTTTGAAATGACTTTTCAATTGTGCTGCAACAGCAAAATGTTCCACACCCAAGCATTTCTCGCGGGGCAAAACTTTTCCCTTAGACTTTCAGTAATCATTCGATAGCTTAAATTTGGCGATTACAACCGATTGCTTAGTTTTTGAAAAACAGTGCTTTTTACGCTGTAGCAGTAAAAAAAAATTGGGTTTTGCACTCGTCGAGCATTTTTTATCCCGATATACAGATGGGATCCAAAACAGCGCGAGTTGAAGAAGACTTTGAAAGAAATAAAGTATATCAAATTTCTCGTGATCTGAACTATCGAAAGTCTGCCAAAGCTTTTGAAAAAATCAGAAAACGCTTTGCTCTCAAGGGGTCGAAACAATGTGCGCACAACGAAAGAGTAGCGAAATAAATCATAAACATGAGTGAAATATGGTTAAACGTGAAAACGAAAGCATAAAATTGTTCAGCAATAGTGCGGGCTAAAATTTTTTCTTAAAAATGTGGTCTCTTTTTGAAAATATGGCGTTTTAGAAAAAGCATTGGCATTAGTTCCAGGTTTCAGCGATGAAGCGACATTTATGTAGAGTATAAGTGGATTTATAAAAACTTTTCACCTATGAGATAGTAGAACAAAGTCTCTTCTACAACTCTATTGTAGTCGATACTCATAAAGTTTACTATGAAAAGTTTTTACGCAATATCGCTATAGTGACATCACATTGCAATGTGCAGCATCATTTTTGACGGCCAGTTCTTTGTTTCATGATTGTTTTGGCATGTTTCAACCAAATATAATCTTGCTGAAGGTACTCCTACTACATTTTCTCTTCTACTGACGATCAAACCCGCTTTAGTGACGATAAGAATCCAAATTTAATTGTGAAACTACCTTATGGTCACTGAGATGACCTGCTCTCGCCGCGCGGTCTCGCCGCCTACTGAGCATAAAATCAACGAGGAACCCAGGTAATTAAGCTATTGAATGGCTAAAACATTGAGCCTCAACAGGAAATGGTTCCTTTCTTAAGGGGTCGTAACGCGGACGGGTAACGGAAAGTACCAAATGTTTTCAAGAAAGCAGTGGACCATTGGGACGATCAAAGACGATCATATTTCGACGAACCTAATCCTATATCGTATGAGTGGAAAATTTTGCTGGCGTCATGTCTACAGTGATGTAAACACTAAAAACTCATGTTTTCCCTACAAGACAAATTTGAAAGCTTGCCTGTATATGCCAGAGAAGCTGTGAGAACAAAAAGGTCACTGGAATAGCTGGAAGAACTGAAGCATCAGTTAAACATTGTTATCCTTATTCCAACAACAGTACCCAACATTTCTGCTAAGATCATTATTACTGTGTAACAGTAAAAGATTGGGTAAAACGCAAGAGGTACTAATAAAAACTATATTTCTGGTATCACTTTGTGTTTCGATTGTCAGCAAAGTTCAAAAAAAATTAACGCTTGCAGCCAGAGGAGTGATGATGGCTATGCAACCACACTGTCTCGTCGTCGGGGACACGGTCACTGCCTTATGCATTCAGATGGATCCGGCCATGAATTGCATGGACATGACGATAACGAATATTCCCACCAACCAAACGTCAATTTCAGGAACTCTTACAGTTTGAACTGCTTTCTTTCCACATGAACTCGTTGTGAAAAAAAAAATCTGTACAGACTACAAACATCATTATGGCAAATTGGTCGAAAGAGATGTGGCAAAGTGTACTGAACAGAGCGGTTCGAATGCTGGCATCAGGCCCCTTTGCAGCGCACTTCTTTGCAGCAACTGCAGTCGTCAACTAGGACGTGAAGTCACCCGTGAAATGTTTGAAATAAAGTATGCACTGATCTAATTTTTTTCATTCCAACTTCACGAAACAGTAAACTGTTGGGCCACAAGTGAATAGATTTATGTAAATAGAAAGAATAGAGTACATAATGAGATGAATCGTTCAAGTCAAGTCAACTAACCCTTTCGCCTCTGGAATTGCTTGAACAAAAGCCATGCCCACAAACGAACATCAAAACCATTGATTCATTCAATCCATTCGAAATCGTGCATTTTCGCTCCGTCTCGCTCAGTAGACTAGATGCAATCTTAGCTTTTTTCGCGAACTTGGTTGACAAAAGCAATATTATTTATATTACCTGTTAACGTAATTTATGCCCTTCATGAGATCTGTTAAGGCACTTATAAAGTGTCAGACACGTGTTCCGGTCCTTCAGTCTGATCAATAGTACGGTGGCTTTTGTGTGAGCCAATCCCTTTCAAAAGGGTATGCACCCTGAATATGAAGGAATCGGCGACAAAGATGCCACACTGCGCGCAACTGCACACTGCAGAGATAACAAATCAATATATCTCCAGTGATAATATCACCCGGCATGTAGTGATTAACAGTCGATTGCTTATGACTGGTAAAGTGAGTAATACTTTTGTATTGAACTGTTTTTTGAGACCTCGCTTGAAGCAATCTAGTCTGATAACATATTTCGCAAACATATAAATTCTAACAAACAATTTCTTTTGATAAGTAGAAGAATAGGGATGGCGAGAGAGAGAGAGAGAGAGAGATAGAGACAGAGAGAGTTTGTGGAAAAGACTGTGGAAAAGACCTCCATGGATACGAATTAAAGTATGGTACTATTTTGTATGCACTACTATAATCCAGTATACGAGAATTTTTGTTATCTTTTGGGGCAATGAATCCTAAATTCAAGACAAAGACACTCGCTGATTTGTCGTTAGATGATTATTCTGGAGACACAAAACTGGTTTAGATAACGTTTAGACTCCACCTTTGAAAATTCCCACTCTTTTTCGGCCCTCTGTCCTAATTAACGATTATTATTATGGTGTTGAACCAACATTCGAAGATACTCATATTCTGAGTGTTAATGAATTGTTGAACAGATCTGTTTCTTGCAGAAAAAGTAACTTTCAAGTCCGCTTCATTTTGTGAAGACGGGTTATGTGGAAAGAATTGAGTCTATTCATCTGTTTGCATTATCGACCACAAATCATCCATAATGAATCCTTTTAACCGGTTTTTTCAACAATCAGAATTGGAAGACATATAAGAATTGATTGAACATCGCCTCCGTTTAAAAAAATTCTTGTCTTCTTAGAAATCTAACAAACTACCTAAGAAATTATTAGTATTCTGCATCCACCACAGCGAAAGTATTCAAACTCTTCTAAGCAAAATTCATAAGGATCAAAGTACTCCATAGGAATATTGTAATGCTCTTAGTGCTAAAAAATGTGATCAAGAAAATGGACAAAACACAAAGACAAATGAAGAAATTCTAGGAGCCGGTTCAGAAAGGTGTACTTTTGTGAGACTGCAACGACAAAGACCGAAACGTAGAAATTGCTAAAGCAGAGATCTACAACATTTTACGACGTTGAAGAAAAGCCAAAATCTGGATTTATTTTTCAATGACCATCATTTTTAGATTATGTTATCCACAATTTCCTTCACATTTCGACACTTCTGTTAACTTAACTGTTATTTGTTTGAAGAAATAGACTGCTCAGTAATATAATCACCATCATAATCATTGAATACAACTATTTGTTGAGCAAAAACTAGATGCTTATCCTACCAGAAAGAACGAGAGAAGGTTGGCGACCAAAGAAGTAGGTGAGATTACTTCCAAACTAGTCTGTAGTCGGGAAATTTTATCACCTGACTTGCGGTGAATTGCTATTCGGCGTCGATCCTTTTTATGTAAGGATTTGTCATCTTGCAAGGGATTGGCTGAATCGAAAGGCACCGTGCTACTGATGAGGCTGAATGCCGAATTAGCTGTCTAGCAGTGGCTTAGTGCCATAACAAGCCTCGTGATAGGCTCAGGATATGTTATCAGATTATTATTGTTGTGAGCGAAGTCTATAAAAACAGTCGAATGAAAAGGTTAACTGTATCCTGAATTGTTCACGCATAGATGCTACTTGAGGATGCAGAATGATGATCCGATGAAGCAAAATCAGGAATATGCGGTGGATAGATGGTACCGCGATCTAGTATAATTTCTCCAAAATGTGGAGAGTTAACTTCGTAATGTGAGACCGAGCGTTTTCCTGAAGAAGAGCGACACTAAGTTGTCTCGGACGCTGCTCTCGCACTGCTGCGGTTGATATCCGGGGTTTTTCCCGGGGACGTCGCCATTGATTGTGGGCTTGATGTCTGAAGATGCCGTGCCGATGCGAAATTGCGAGACCATAATATTCCGAGCGTGGGTCATGAGCTTTGGTTAAGCTGGTCATCTTACTTACGGTCAACGAAAATTCACGACATGCGTAACACTACGACTCCAATAACTATTCTGTGTAACTCAAAATTTACCTAAACAAAACATTACCTTCCCGGATTTGGCACGTGTTGTTCCGAATGCGCAGAATTCAACATCGAAGCCCCTGAAGGCTTTTTCACAATTTTTGAGGACATCTCAATCCAAAATCACTAAATGCCGCGATTCAGAACAGGGAAAAGTTCATGAACGAATTTATTGAGTTTCATCAAAGTGCTTCAATATTCAAACGAGGAGAGTAGATTGTTTTATCAAAAAGCAAGACTTTATTTAAGAGTCGAACTTCACATATGTATCATTCGAGTTGAATCTAACCACAAATTACGATAATTGTTCGCTTATTCGACAGGTAACTGCTATTTTTAACATCTGTGAGGGTGAGAATGACATGACAACGAATTCAGATATACTCTATGCCAAACTCAGGAAGATGAAAATCTCAGAAGGCACTTGCCAGTGAGTCGTTCTCAGAGAAATTTCGTTCCTCCCAATGATACAAATCTCTTTATATTGGAGTGACGGGACAAGCGAATCAGTCACTTGCTTTCCAACAGCTCCAGAAGCCCCATGGACAAAGGCGTTTTTACTGCAATCAACGGTTACATCACACTGGAGAGCTATAGACTTCTTCTCACCGAATTCTGACAATATTGATTATCCATAGAATGCAAAAAGCAAGTATTACTCTATGGTTACTGAGATTCTTTCAGATTTCATGAACACCACAACCTTCTGTCAGATGTATTGTACGATGAACTGAGTGCATCACATGCGCTCTGATGCCATTCTGCGCTCGTGTCACAAACCCCCCTCGTCATAGGCACTTGTCTTGAGTTAGTCTTTAAAAATTCCTGGCTCAATTTTTATCGCATTTATCCTTCAGAACTGATTTTAGTCTTCCGCTTTGTTCTCTTCTCTACTCGAAATGCCACTGATGCTTGTCCCATTTGCTAATAACTTAAAATTCATAAACTGTACTTGTACTTGTATATATAAAGGATAAAGGATGAAGCTCTCGGCGTTGATCAATCCCTGAGGGATGCGCCATGCATTCGACTTCAATTTTTAACTTCGTTTGAGGTGATTGAATGCACACTGGCCTTTACAATGACTCGCGGTAGGCCTCCCGCTGAACCGAGTCAGTGCTGCTTATCCTCCCAGACAAGTCTGAGACCTGTCTGGTACCAATTTACCGACCCCGGAGGGATGGATGGCTTGGTGAGCCATGAGCGCGAGATCGAACCATTGACCTCGTGTGCGGCGCAGAGCACCTCTAACCACTGCGCCGTGCGCCCTACTTGTATAGGTATATGTGGTACTTATCATTAAGAACCGATCCCATTCGCTGGACAGGGGCTTGGCATGAGAGCATTAGTAATCATTCGAAAGCTTAAATTTCTAGCTATAGTCCCACATGGCCGGTTTTCGAAAAAGCCTTCCTTGACGTCGTTACAGAAGGAAAATCTATGAGTTCTACACACGTATTTTTCTCGCAAGGCAGAGCTCTTTCTCCACACTATTAGTGATAATTCGATACCGTAAGATTCGAGGACTCCAACGCTGTGCTTATTTTCTGGAAAGAGCGTTTCTCTGCAGTGTAGCGGAGGAAATAAGATCGAGTACCGCACATTGGGCCTCCTTCTTTCCAGGCTAATTCATGGTCGAAGGGTCTGGCGGCCGCACATTCGAGCCGGCGGCCGTCCACGATCGATCGATTGGCGCTTTGGAGTATTGCAATTTTTCAGTACCCAATAATGTGGAGTGCTGTGCAAAAACATTTGCTTCAGCCGGTATCCGAACCCCGGTCTCTTTGTGCAAAACAAGCGTAGGTGGTGCAACGGTTAGCATACGCTCCCGAAAAGAGTGAGATCAGGGTTCGAATCCCGGCTGGGGCAAATGTTCTTGCACAGCACTTTACATTTATACTTATTGATACTTTATATTATTGTGTATTGCATTTTTTGTCGTTCGGTCAGGAATTTTTTCTCTACTTTGGAAGGTAACGGCTTTTTTGCTGCAAAAGGAAGTCCGGATTAAATGTATGACTGTGATGCTAATAGACTGTCTTAATAGGTTCATATAACTTTGGTGCTTCTTGTGAAGTAATAGCTATATTGTGCCATCGATGTGGGGCATAATTTTATCCTAAATTTTACAACGTTATAAAAGTTTTTGAAAAACCCGGCCACTTATAACGCTAGCCAGAAATATAAGCTTTCGAATGACTACTTATAGTCCTATGAAAAGTTCGTGTCCAGCGAATGAGATCGGTTTTTCATTTGCCGTCTTATAATGGACAAAAACTGCATATATGGCTTCTCGTACATCCATAACTTGAAGTTGTAATGTATAAATGGTCAAGATATCCCCAGCAATTCGTTGTGAAGGAATCTATAGTTTTCTACGGTGATGTTATCCTGCAATGCAGCACCTCTTTTCTAGAGAATGTTGAGAAGCGCATTTGTCGTTGGGGCTTCAGGAGCTGTCGGAAAGCAACTGGTGGACGCACTTGTCTCGTCACGTCAGTTCAAAGAAATTCGTGTTATCGGAAGGCGAGAGATCCCTCTGAATCACGAGTCACTGGTACGTTTCTCTTTGATTTTCATCTCTCTGAATTGGCAATGTTTTTGTCTGAACTCGTGGCTGAGACATTCAGAGCTTCCGGAATGAAATATAGTAACCACTTGTTGAATAAAGACCATTTGTAAACATAGGCATACCTTCAATTGCAGCACCAAGTGATTGTGGACTTCGATGCCCTGGAAAAGCACGAAGAAGGCCTTCAAGGGCTTGGATATTGGGTTTTGTGCTCTCGGGACAACACGTGCAAAAGCCGGGAAGGTAAGGTAAAGTTTTGTTTTGGTAAATTTTGACTTACACCTAGTATCTTCCGTACACGTAGTGCTTCCATGGTGTAGGTTGTCTTCGACGTAGGTCGGGAATAACGTTCAGACTGAAGTACTTCACTATGTCACCTTGCTATAAGAAGTAAATGCCCACTTTATAAGGTTATGGTCCATGAGAATGTCGTCCTCCCTGTAGAAATAATTATACTTATTTATTTGCCGATCTCGCGCTCATGGCTCACCAAGCCATCCATCCCTCCGGGCTCGGTAAATTGGTACCAGGCAGGTCTCAGACTTGTCTGGGAGGATAGGCAGCACTGACTCGATTCAGCGGGAGGCCACCGCGAGTCATTGTAAAGGCCAGGTATGCATTCAGTCACCTCAAACGAAGCTAGAAATTGAAGTTGAATGCATGGCGCATCCCTCAGGGATTGATCATCGCCGAGAGCTTTATCCTTTATCCTTTTTATTTATTTGCATAGTTGAACGGCTTGTCTTCACTGATAGTGCGAGCTCTATCACGGGAAAATTTTGCTGGTTAAGCTGTTCGTTCACTGCGATTCCGAGGTAAGCTTAGCCGGAGCTTCCTCAGGCCGTCACCAGATTAGAGCCTTCGTCAGTCCTTGTGGATCAGAGACAGCTTACCCACTTGCGACTAGTAGCGACCAAGACGGCGCTCATTCCTGGTACGGTTTACTCTTAGCTGAGCTTTCTGGACGGAAGCGTTGGACTGCTCAGCTTGAGTCCGGAGCTGAACCGCTGCTGCAACTACTCTTCAGTCCGACCCCCACGAACATCTCCCAACCACGGCGAGGCGCTGAACTATGTGGGCGAGAAGTAATTTTAGGTGGAAATAAAAAGGATAAAGCTCTCGGCGTTGATCAATCCCTGAGGGATGCGCCATGCATTCGACTTCAATTTTTAACTTCGTTTGAGGTGATTGAATGCATACCTGGCCTTTACAATGACTCGCGGTGGCCTCCCGCTGAACCGAGTCAGTGCTGCTTATCCTCCCAGACATGTCTGAGACCTGTCTGGTACCAATTTACCGACCCCGGAGGGATGGATGGCTGGTGAGCCATGGGCGCGAGATCGAACCATTGACCTCGTGTGCGACGCAGGGCACCTCTAACCACTGCGCCACATGCGCTCATACCTTCAGTGGTAGGTGAAAATAATACTTAGTAAATGAGCTCTGATGTTCTTCTGAGCTCTATAATCGAATTCAGGATGGCTTCTACAAAGTGGACCACGACTACGTTGTAAATGTTGCAAAAATTGCCAAGGCTCAGGGTAAGATTGTTAAAATTTCTTATGATTATTATCATTTGAAGTGTAATACGTCTATAGATTTACGTCTGCTGAATAAAGTGGAGGTGTAAAAGTAATTGCTTCTGATTAGGTGTACGGGAGTTTGTGTTAGTTTCTTCAGCAGGCTCTAACGAACATTCGTGGTTCCTCTACCCAAAGACAAAGGTACTTCAGTTCTATTGTTTTGATTTTCAAAACACTGATCTCTTCTTACAGGGTGAAATGGAAAGAGACGTTGGAGCTTTGCAATTCGACAAGCTGCTGATAGTACGTCCTGGAATCCTCGAAGGGCCACGAGAAGGTAGTTAGAGATTCGTTTGCTGTACGCTACACTCAATTAACTCTCTCGAGACTGTGGTCCCACGGCACCTGCATCTCTAGCTGGTAACTCTGGACGATCTGCTTCACCTCCTGTGCATCTCTAATCTCCAGCGTGCTGTGTATAACAGTGGCACGCTGGGGGTTAAGGATCAGGGGAGGTGGGGAGACCATCCAGAGTTACCACTTAGAGATGCAGAGGCCGTGGGTCCAGGTTTCCGAAAGGGTTAAAGGAAACTCACTGAATTCCGCGTGTATCATAGTTGTCGCGCCGCGGTCGGGTATTTTATATCGGCGCGCCACATTGAAAATAAGGGAGTTTTTTTTTTCGTAAACTGAGATCTTAAGGGGACAGTGTCATCAGTAAATGATAGATTTTTTCACGATAAACCTTGAAAAGGTTTTGTACCAAGTCTAGTTTTATGAAAGACCTTCATAGTCCGTTCAGTAACGAGAAGAAGATTTCGTTATGCTCTCGGAGTAGCTAGCTCGTTTGATATTGATACTTGAAGATAGAAGAAATGTACAGAAGTGCTTTTAGTAGGAAAGACGCTCACGTTTTGCAAAATCCTCACTCTTTGAAACGAAAGCTACATCCTAGCGGAATGAAATTTTTTCCAACTCTTATTGCGCATTCTTGTCGCCCATCTTGTGAAAGTGAAACGGTCTTTCCCCGCTCATCATTGGTCTGTTCGCCTCAGGTATTTGTCTGTTCAACAATGAACCCCTAGACATCCGGCATATACACTTCGTAGACCATTCGCTTTTTTCACCTGAACATTACGTCGCCTTGAGCGCCTACTGTCATCAAAGAGCAGGGTAGGAATCCAGGTGAATCACCTCATTAACATCTCAGCGATTATCTTTTCATCAGTGTTTTCATGATGAGCTCAGGCACAATGCAGCACACAACTGGTTGGACTTTTGGGGCTTTTCCTTCCTTCAGAGCGTAGAGAGGTCAAATCAAATCTTCTCAATTGATTACTTGCGATGGTGGACTTTTGAGGACAGTGAATATCTAGCGATCGAAAAGCATGCTGAGCAGTTTGGACTACGTTTCCAAAGAAAGTGTCCAATTTGATTTTCTATTTTACAGATGTTCATAATTCTTCAGAAATATCTACTTAAGCATACTATGACTTACAACTTTTACAAATAGTAGCCTTACAATAGTCTGCAAACATGCCTTGCAATCATTTTTGAGCCACGCATGTCAGTGGTCTGTTAAAGGAGGGCTGACTTATAGAACCCGATAGACGTGTTTCGATCTTGCGATCTCGTCAGTCGGGCAGTTACCCTTTCTCGTCTTTTGTCAATCCTGTGTGGGTGCTCCAGTCCCCACACTAAGAGTTAGCGACGACGAACGTTTTACACTCTATGTCCAATGAAGAACTCAATGAACACAAAGTGTTGTACACTCGATTTCTCGTGGCTAGTATATTCAATATTTCATAACTTTCATTTCGAGTGTTTTCTTAAGACCACAGCTCAAAATTCATTATGCCTTGCAATCATTTTTGAGCCAGGCATGTCAGTGGTCTGTTAAAGGAGGGCTGACTTATTGACTGGCACTCTGTGTTCATTGAGTCCTTCACTGGACATAGAGTGTAAAGCGTTAGTCGTCTCTAACTTTATTGTGGGAACTGGAGCACCCACAGAGATTGGCAAAAGACGAGAAAGGGTAACTGCCCGACTGACGAGATCTCAAGATCGAAACACGTGTATCGGGTTCTATAAGTCAGCCCTCCTTTAACAGACCACTGACATGCGTGGCTCAAAAATGATTGCAAGGCATATTGAATTTTGAGCTGTGGTCTTAAGAAAATACACGAAATGAAAGTCTGCAAACAGTTGACCATCCTTGCATCTTATCTATAACAACTTTCACAATATATACATAATGCATCTCCATTGCTAGAAATCGTTGGCTAACATACCTTTTGGGAAATTTGAGGTAACGAAATTTTGTTCACTTGGTACAAGAGCCAATCCTGTGTTTCGTTGTTTTTGAAAAACCACAACTTTGCTCCTAAGCTGTGGGTAAACTTTGGTATGCCAGAAAGAGTTGCTGCGCAGCGCAAAACTATCCGACTTTTCTACGGATATGTAAACTATAATTTTTGTCTACCAAACGTGAATGATAAATAGTTTGTAGCAATATCTGAGAAATAGTAAGGACTCTTTACTTTTGGTAGGAGCAGAAGATGGGTCTTTCACGTAGTGACGTCGGAGGAAAATGCTCATCGGGAGCACTTGGCTGGACCGGGAAATCTGTGACATTATAATGGAGGCCACAACCTTATGTACGTGATTTCTTTTCCATTACCCGGGAACAGATGAGTATCTGACCCCACTCGTTGGACATGAACTTTTCATTAGAGTGTTGATAATCATTTGAAAGCGTTAATCTCTGACTAGCGCGCACATGAACGTTTTGGAAAACCTTTTTTTTCTTTGACGTTGTTACAGAAGGAAAACTTTTGTTATTTCAGACAAGCGTTTTTCTTGCAAAACAGAGCTCTTCTTTAGACTATTGGTAATCATCTAATAGCGTAATCAAAGATTCTAGCGCTATGCTTCTCTTCTGGGAAGAGCATTTTTCTGCAGTGTAACAGGGAAAGTTTGATCGAGTTTCACATAGTTGACGTCCATGTTCACCAGCTAGTCTACGCGGGCGGGGAGTCTGGTGGAGGAAGATTCGAAGCGGTGGCCCGCCTCGATCGATCGAGAGAACTTATGTGATGTGCGATCTTTTCCATTCGATTAGGAATTATTCCTCTGCTTCAAAGAAAACTCCAGATCGAACTTATGACTCTGATATTAAAAGATTTTTTCTACACGTTCTCGTGCTTTTCATGCTTCCAGCGAAGTAATAGTTGAATTGTGTGGCCGATTCAAGTCATAATTTTACTATTTTATTTTATTACCCACTTTTCTCTACTATGACAGATTAAATTTGACAGATTTACAAAAGGGTATTTTGAAAAACCGGCCTTGTACCGCGTTAACCACAGATTGAAGCTCTTAAATGGTTACTAAAACTTGTGAAAAGTTCTTGTCCAACGAATGGGGTCAAATATTCATTTGTTCCGGATAAGGGAAAAGAATCTTAGGTCGCTGAATTGAAGTTATCTCGAAAGTTGCAACCTGCGGAGTGCTGGAAATGGTTTTCAGAACATCCTACGTAGAACACGTAAATTCATGCGCATATCCAGAATGAAAAGTCGGCAATATGTTCATAGTAGGGGAAAGTGGATATAAAAAGTTTTAGCCAAGAAACGATGTTGTAAAGTCCAAATTCAGGAGTACACTAGTAGTTGAAAAATTATTGAGAGTTATCGATGAAGTGGTGTCGCATACACTGTGCAGCATCATTTTTGACTATTCCTTGTCTTGTACTTTCCAATCACTCTGATAAATTTTCGGCATTGTATGGAGTAATAGTGTACGAAAATTGAGAGTTTCATGTCGTAATATTCGATTTTGGAAGTGCAGAATGTTAATGTAATCATTATTTGATGTTTATTCATTTGCGGGTATCTACAAAGACGGACTGTTGTTGACATAATAAATTGAAGACTAGCGTGTTTGAAATATGAGTAAATATAAATAGATTGCTTAAAATTGCCCAAAAATTCCACAAAATTTTGTAGGTATTTAGTTTTTCCATCAAAAAGCAAGGTTTCTGAAAAAACTGACGTTGTTTTTACTATTGATAGCCTTTTTGATGTTACATAAGAAACATTCTATCTTTCAGGCGATAAAACTCCTCAATTGAAAGTGCCAGTAAAAATTTTATTAGAGAAGTAACTGTCATCGTAGCGCGCCTCGTCAGCTGTGCCCAATAGTATACGAATAGCCGCGGCGGTGCTTAATTGTGTTTCAGCATCGCGCATATTTTCCGACGTTGAGGACTATTTAAAATGTGAAAGTGTTCCAGTTTGGGCATTCTGCGTCGTACATGAGCGAACGTTTATTTTTTACAGAACATCGTTTTGGAGAATCACTCTTGAAAGTTCTTGTTAAACCCTTAAAATTGGTCAGCAACTCCATTGCTATCTCCACTGCCGACGTTGCTAAGGTAAAACTTGTTATTTTTTCATGGGTTCTTTCCTGTAAGATGGTGACAAATGAAGAGACGACCCACTTTTTCTGTACAAAGATTTTCCATTGCTCTTTCAATAATCATTCGAAGGCTTAAACTTCTGGCCACTGCACAACAAAACAATTCTTAAAATTTTTTATGATGCTTCAGAGAAGAGAAAACATTTGCGTTTTACACGCGCATGTTTTTCTCTAGTATAGAGCTCGTCTTCTAGACTATCAGTAATCATTTGATAGCGTGAGATTTAACGATTTCAACGCTATGCTTATTTCCTGAAAAAAACCGTTTCACTGTAGTGTTGCAATCAAAATAAGGTTGATTTTCACATAATCGGCGCGCTTGTTTACCGATTAATTTGAATTGGAGGTGTCTGCAGGCCTTAGATTCTATGCGGCGGGCCGCTATTGAGCGATTGAAATACGTTGACGCGTCATATGTGAAATGCGATTTTTGTCATTCGATTAGGAACTTTTCTCCGCTTTGAAAGAAACTTCAAATAGAACGTTTGACTTTGATACTTCGAGATTTCTTTTACAAATTCATGTGCTTTTCTTGTTTCCAGCGAATTAATAGTTGAATTGCGCGACCGATGTACCACATAATCTTATTTTGAATTTTTGTAAAAGGGTGTTTTCGAGAAATGGGCACGTAGCGCAGTTGCCAGAGATTAAAGCTTTCGAATGGTTACAAAAGATCTTGTGAGAAGTTCTTATCCAGGAAAAAAATCATTTCATTATTTGTCGCCGTCTCACAGTAAAGAGCATTGTATCCGTCTTTCAGGAGAATGAGATGTTTTCACGTTAGCTGAATTCTGAAGATACACTAAAATTTCATAGAAAAGAGCGGTTTGATCTTTGTAAAAAAAAAAGGACGGACATGCACGCGCGCTTTTGGTACTGAAATATCTTTCCATGATTCCTAAAGGAGAAAGTATCTAACTAAAGTGAAAAAAGACGAAAAAATTCCGAAGTAGGAAAAAAAAAGTATAACGAAATTTCGGAGAAAAGTTCACGCGCGCGCCTATTTTACAGCACAAACCGCTCTTGTCCATGCGATTTTAGGGTACTTTCTCTCTTGTCGTGTGTCTGCATGTCTACTTTGTCCTTTTCTTGACCTATAATCATGTCAGAGCTATATGTGTACGTCTAGGCTATGGTCGTTGGAGGATGTTCGGATGAAGTGAAGGGCACCGTTATCTGGGATAACGCAACATTACTCGAAAAGAAAGCTTCATTTGATGATCTGTGCAAGTAGGGACATTCACAAATGCTTTGATCTCTCACAGACTTCGTATTTGTCCATATATTGAGCACTTTTACTCGTCTCTCTTCGTAGTACTTATTGTAGTTGCCTTGACCATATGATTGGTGATTAACGTGCATTGTGGCTCTTTCGCTCGACTGTTTCTTGTTAATCTGCCTAAATTGTCACAGTAACTATCTGAATTTCATATAACGTGACATATATGTGTATTATCAGCCTCAATCCACTTTTCTCTTCATTCACTGAGCCGTGCTTTTTTTAGTATTTTGAATTGATTCTTGCAATCTCATTACTTCGAAAACAGTGCGTCTTTTACAAAAAGTCAACGCCAACAATTCAGGATCTTTTATGTTTACGCATTTTACTATTGACTAAGCTGGTGCAGTTAAGCTTTCACCATGTGATTTAGCCCTATCTATGCAAGCAGCAGGTTTGTACATGTCTAGCTTCTAAATATTAAATATATCTACTGAGAATGCTGGTTATCACTTTGTTATGATCACGAGACTCTCTTAAATTTTTTACTATTTTTCTATGCTATCGAAATGTGTAGTGCTTTTTTTTTCTAAAATGGTCTCTTAATCTAAATGACTTTTCACTCTATAAACGATTACTGTTTATTCACACCTCTATAGTAAATATTTGTGCGCTTTACTTCTCACAAAGAGCCTCGTCTATAACATGCCTATTCCAGTTCCAACCTGCATCAATAGATTTCTGGGATTTTATATAACCATGATCTATACTGGGACCGTTAATAAAAACTATTAATCCCAATAGGGAAAGAGGGGGTATGTAGGACATTCTCTCTATTAGCAACATCAAGTGAGACTCTGTAAACTTCAAAATCAAAGAATGCAGTATTTTGTGGTAAAAGAACAAAAATAATAAAGCTCTCGGGGCCGATCAATTTCTCGAAAATGCGCCAAGCGTTAGATTTCATAACACATTGTTGGAGGTGGTTGAATTCATAACTATGAATTCTATACAATGGTTATCGGTGACCTTCCTATGTATAAAACTAGTGCTAATATCCTCCGAGACAAGTATGGTGCCGATTTGCTGAAGCTAGGAGGCAAGGAGACAGGAAGGATTTGTGAGCTCAGGGTGCCGGATCAAATCATGGATGACGTCAAGGTCGTAGGTCGCTTCTACCTCGTCGCGATATCGTATCCTGTACGTATTGATATTTTGAGTCTTTTGATATGTCCAGGTGATTTCGCCTATGTGTTTAGCTATTTTATTATAACAGAGTGTTATTTTGTTGCTATATGTGGATTCGCGTTTTATAGAGCCACTACCAAGACGATTAACTTGTGATCTAGGACATGTCATAGAAATTAAAATAGTTATATAATTTTAATTACTCAGATCGATTTATATAACACCTCGTGTCTGGCTCAAAGAAAAAAATCAGGACATGTCATAGAGTTGATTGAGTGCTAAAATCTGTTCGCGCCATTGCATAGTAGACGGCGCTCGATGAAAGGAGAAGGCCATTTGTTTGGTTTCTGCTTAACACTGTAAACTGTTGTTGATCTGTGCTCTAGTATTTGTTTTGCTTTTCGGTCGTTTCTCTTGCAGTTTTTGATAGATGCATTATTCTGCGTCGCTCTTGAAATGTCTTCATTCGTCTTTCTTTTCTATCTATTTTCTCCTGATTCATTCTCAGTGCCCTCTGTTTCCTTTGCTTGTTTCCTTTCACTCTGAGAGGATTACAGTTTCCATATGAAATGCTTCATTTCCTAGTGTTTCGATTTGGAAGTGTTTCAATAGTTTTGCTGAATAGTTTTTCAAACTTTTCAAAAAGGTGAACGGGGATCTTTTTTATTGGTGGCGCTCTGAATCGATGCCTGTTGTACTTCCTAGTCTTCATTGTATGCTTCTGAACGATCCGACTGATACGACTCATAATGGATATTTTTTGGTCGATAACGCAAACAAGGGTGAATATAATGCACGTTTCTGGGCTATTATAATTAATCTGCAGAAAACCCATTCTCAGAATCTCGCTGTTTGTGGGAATATAACATGATGACTTTCTGATAACTGTCCCATCACTAAAACCGCACTCTCACTATTGCACAATCGAAATCATCTGAAGTAGGGCAACTGAGCTAAAATTCACCCATATTTGTTCAGTTAATGTTAATCTATATACTCATTGATGAACAACTTGGACACTTGGACAGTCCCACTTCACGAACTGTGCGGACCTTAGCACATGCGAATGTGCTGGTGTAGTTGTTTTTTTCGTAGAAGTCCCGAGCTAATAATCTACCCAGGGCTTCCTTTCGTTGTCAGCACATTGGAGCAGTCGCCGGTTATTGTGTATCAGAGGGAGATTACTATCTTGCGATTAGTAGCTACTAAGACGGCGGTCATTCCTGGTACAGTTTACTCTTAGCTGGGCTTTCCGAGTGGAAACATTGCACTCCTTCTCAGCTCGGATGAGTCGTGCTGGGGGGGGGCTGAACTCACCGGTGTACTTCGTAATCAGCCATTCAGGAACACTTCTCAGCTACGATGAGGCGGTAAACCATCTGCGAGGCTAAGGGCCAAGGAACATAAGTAATCATAAATAATCCATCATGGGCATCATGAAGTGTTCGACCACTGAAAAAGCAGTTTTATTCACAAATATTGGATTTGATTGCACACAAATCGATGCTATCCTGGAAGCCGATCCTGACCTTGTGCGTGATACAGCCCGAAATCAATAGTGTTTAAAGCACGTGAGATGCGTAGTTTGTTACTCTTCAGCTAGGACATTGCACTTGAATAAGTGGCTATAGTTAATAATAATGACATCCAATCGGGAGCAGTAGGAAAAACGGAGTAAGAAATTACAAAGTTGATGTCTCAACATGAGGGAAGTCATGTTACACTTCGTGAACGACTTCTGTACGGCTAATCTCCACGTGGACCACCCAGTGAAAGACTCTCAGGAGAGCGGTGATTATGTGGAAAAGCTATTTTGTTTCCACTGCATTGAAATTTTATCATGGTTTTCCTGTAGAAGTTATATGGGTCATTTGCGTAACAGAATGCAGTCACTTGACCTTTCTAGGGTCTGAATGGGGCGAAATTAGCCGTAACGTGATCTTTTGTAAATAAATAGTTTGACAACAAACTCGTGTGTGCTTATCAAGAAAACCCCTCTTGAAAAAAAAGCTTGTAGCATTCCATTGTCTTAAGACTCAGTTCCTATCGATCTTATGTTCTTCGACGCGAACTCAAATTTAGGAACAAAAGTTTCTCTTGCATATACAGAACGGAACAATTTACAGGTAACCATAGAAACTAGCGAGCACAAATGTTTTAGTGTTAAGTCTCCGACAATAAAATAAATTTGCTAAGAAAATGTTTTGAATCAATAGAATTTGTCAGTGTTCATCGCGAGCGAATAGCTATCAGTGTTGGTGATAATCTATTAATTAGTACTGACGTTAATGCCCTCATCCTAATGCTACCTATCCTAAAATTCCAGAGATAAGAGTAATTTAATTTTTGCAAAAAAAGGACGGACAAACACGCGCGCTTTTTGGTGATGAAATATCTCTTCAAGTTTTTTTTTTCATTTTACAAGGATAAGATCAAATAAAAGCTACTAAAAATTGCCAAATTTATGAAATTATCAAAAATTATTAGAATCACTGTTAACCACTTATTTCCAGGACATACCGCTCTTATCTATGGAATTGTGGGGTGATATTCTTGGCTATCGTAAACTATCGTAATTTTACTATTTCGCCGACGAGCCGATGAATGAATGGGATGAATGAATGAATGAATGAAATGTTCTAAGCCCCGACGATGAACACATCACATTGGTGATCAACACAGTCGAACAAAACACAGCTGTGGTGAAAGAGAATGACCGAGTGAGACAGAGAATAGAGAAAGAATGAGATTTCAAACACCCCCAGCTGTAACGTGTCCGTGGGTGGTATTCTCTCCTTTCCATACTATCTTACGCTCAAACATCGCATCGACATATTTATTGCTGATAATAGAAATCGTAAATTGGTTGCATCTAGACGGCTTAATTTGAATATCGACATACAGGGAAAAGAATTTATGTGTAACTACTTTGTAACTTTTTTCTCTTGTAATTCTGAAAACTGTAATTTGAAAAAAAAAAACTTATGAAAAACCTAAAAACTTAACTTATCTCTTGTAATACTTTGTAATTTTCTTATTCTTTTTTTTTCTAAGATTTTACTTTTTCACAGAAGTCCATCTGACGTCCGTTATCTGGAGAGGATTTGAAAATTTTTTCGCCTCATATAAAATGATGATAGAAATGGGTGATATGTGACCCTCAAAGTCTCATTGTTAGCAATAGTTTGCTGCGCGCGCGGCGCTTTTCTTCCTATTGATGTGATCGACGTCCGAAATCGGAAAATCTCTTTGCGATTTGCATTCTAAGCTGAAGAATATCTTCATGTCTACATTTGAAACCGACACATCTCTTTCTAATGTGTATACGAAGCCGAAAATCTCTTTGCGATCCATACTCGGAACAGGAAGAAGCTTTCGTGATCTACGGTTGAAAACCAAAGAGTCTCTATTGCTATTACTTCCAGAATTGAAAAATCGCTACTCCTCGAAGCTCAAGAATATCCTTGTGATCTGCATCTGAAGCTGAAAATCTATTTGTGATCTATACTCGAGACCGAAAAATCACATTGTTGCTTATATTTGAAACCGACGAGACGAATTTATTTGTAATCTACGTTCGATATTGTAAAATCTCGCTGTAATTTATGCCAAAGCTGAAAAATCTCTTGGTGATCTACGTTGGAGATTGAAATCATCTCGTCTATAGCTCAAAAATGTTAATTTTAGAAGGGAATTTAGCTAATGTATAGACGTTGTGGCGTGTCTGTGCGTGTGTGTGTGTAACTAATTGATGGAGCACGTGCGGAATCCGACTTGACGTTTCCCAACAGCATTTCATTCCGCGATCGATTGATTGGTACACATCGGCTCAAATGGGTCATGTTATACACTAGTACGGGACTTTCTTCTCCTGACCCACAAATGGATTCGGTAGAATCTCATTGAGCAAAGTGCCAAAGCTCCCAAACGTTCGTTGTCTGACGTACCGATTTTGCGCTCATTTCCAAAATATTGTTGCCGCTTTTTTTGTTTGTTTATGTCATTATCGTTTTCGTCACGCTCTTTTTTTCTCTATTCTTCGATAGTATTTATATTTAGAATCACTGACTAAGATAATTCGCCCATGCAATCGATTAGCGTGATCATTTTATACGGGTTTTTTTTTTCAAATTTACTATGATTCAGAGGATTTTCGTGCTTTGTTGTCAGTCAATCGATAATCGTTTTGTATTCGTTAAATTTTTGTAAAATTGCAAATCTAGATGGAAAGCTCATGAGGGATTTTTGATCTATTTTTTTTTCTTTTTGTTTACAAGCGATAGATAGAATTCAGCGCCAACAATGGCCGCACCGCACACAACGATGCCGCGTAACCTTTCGTATTCGAAAGTGGTTAGGGCGCTGGCCGGTGAAGAAACTGAATGACCAAGAAGTTCTACAATTGGACGGTGGTCTAACGGCACGTGAAGAAGGACGATTTGTATTTGAATGTGCATGGGAAGTGGCAAATAAGGTAATAATGGCAGTATCATGACTATAAAAGGCACCGACTATGGAAACACCCTAAAATTCCATAGATGAGAGCGATTTAATTTTTGCAAGAAGCTTGGAATCTGCAGTCTAAGACTAACTTACGGCGTTTCATGTTTCTCTAAGAAAAAAAAGTATCTAACTGAGGTGTAAAGAAAGACGAAAATCTTTGAAAGTAAGGAAAAAGTTCGGTACCTCGCAATTTCGAGACGAAGGATATGCACGCGTCTATGTTCCAGCACAGACCGCTCATATCTATGGAATTTTAGGGTAAAAAAAAGCGATGCAAAAAATTATTACTAAAAATCTTTTATAGAATATTTCTATCTCATAAATCCATGAAATTAAAAAAAGCGAAGCACTTGTATGCCTTGACAGTAGTCACTTAGCACTAATGGACTCGATAGGTACTTTTCCGTTATTACCATCCATTTTTCATCCACCCTTCAAAGACAAGACCTAAATCCGCTTTTTTTCCAAAGTTTTAGAATTTGTTTATTGGACAAACTCTTGGTGATTTATATACTGTACTTATTTCTGCAAAGGCCTTCTTTATTTATCTGTGGCGTGGTGGTTAGAGGTGATCCGCGTCGCACACGTGGTCGATAGTTTCATCTCGCGCTCATGGCACATCAAGCCTTTCTTATCTCCTGAATAGGTTAATTGTTGGCAGATATGTTTGAGAGGATAATAGCACCAGGCTTGATACGTCAGTATGCCACCACGAGCGATTGTAAAGGCCAGGTGTACATTAAATCACCTCAAACGAAGTCATAAATTAGTGACGCAAATGCATGGCGCATCTCTCAAGCATTGATCAACGAAATCAACGGAAGCTTCAGTCTAATGCAAAGGGCGCCAAATGTGCAACTCAATTTCATTTTTGCTGCTACAGCGCAAACTATGAATATCGTGTCAGAAGCCAAGTACAGTATCAAATTTTCCGGATCAATGCTATTGAATGACCTTTAAAAATCTAGAAGAAGAGGAAAATGTCTTGTTTTCAAAGTATTGTAAAGTGGATGGAATTATACCATCGTTACGAAGTAATCACTGTGGGAAATCATTTTCTCATCTACATAGTTCGGATATTTCTAATCCATATACTCGAAGATCTCACCGTAATCTGCTTGTACAAAAGTCTATTGTGGCGGCTAATGTATTGGATGAATGCCGACCGAGTTGTCGCTGATGTTTATCAGTTTGCTAATCGTGTTTATCAATTTTGGAAACAAACTAGCGATTGAAAATCTACCTGCAAAAGTGTTCTTGTCCTTGGTCATTAGTAAGGATGACCTTTTCTAATCACCTGCATCACTTATGTTTCGATTATTTTATGAGTCAGTGGAACACGTGACAGCCAAAGTTTCCTAGTTACGTCAGAACTATCACTGGACTCCTCTTTCTCAGATGACAACAAAAAAAGAAAGATGAGAGAGAGCACATCTGTTCAGGGCTATTTTTTTACTAGCATTCTTGACAAGACACGAACCACCAATTGCTGTGGAACTTTCAGTGGCATACATAGGTTTCTCCATGATTACACTTTCATGTGGAGATGTTTAAGGCGTACCCACCTTGGACGACACTAATGAGAGATGAAGTCCTACTCCATAACCGTAATTTTATAAATTAGGTTTCCAACTAAGCTTCCGAACTTGATCCAAAAATTCAAAAATTTGTTTTTCCAGGTAGTCGAAGGTATCAAAACTCATATAACTCTTTATTCTTCGATGCAAACCAACAAGTCAATTCTCGACGCAAATGATTGATGTCTCGAAACGCTTCTTCTTGTCCAACCAGTTATCTAATGATAGAAGAGATGGAAATTGGAGGGAGACAGATCTGGCGAGTAGCGGGGATGATCCGAGTGCTCCCAGCCCTAATCGGTCAACTTCGTCCTTGTTTTTCTGACAACGTGTGGCTTTGCATTGTCTTGAAGCAAAATGACTTGACGACGGCGGTGACGTGGTTTCTTGGTTACAACGGTCCACTTGCTGACAATATCGCTCAGCGTTGCAGGGTCTGATCGGCTTGCAACAGGTCCCAATGAATCGGCCCACTTCGGTCTCAGGAAATGATCAACATTGCTTAGGTGAGAATCGATTCGGTCTCGATGTTGGTGTTCCTTGCTGAATTGGTGACAACCACTGATTTGGACGACGTGGCTCTTGAAGAAGATCCACTTCCCATCAATAGTGACAATTTTGTTCTGAAATGAAGAGCGGCGATGACGACAAAGACGAGCTTGCGCAATTTACTTTCACTTGTTCTTTTGAGCTTGTGTGAGATCGTACGGAATGTACTTTCGCTTACGCCATTCCTTGCCTACATCTTTCAAAATCTTCCGGTTCCGCTCGTCTGAACATTGGAAATCCAAATTGCATCCAGGCAGACAGAGAATAGTTCAATTAATGTTATTTGATAACTTTGATTACTTGGAAAAATAAATTTTTAGATTTTGGGTCAAGTTCGGAAACTCAGTGGGAGATCTATTAGGAACATCGCTTAGAGACAATGAAGCGATAGCCCTTTGAGGGAAAAGTTGGGCGACTGTTTTGAGAAAAATTCATATCGGTAGTTTATTATAAGAAGTGAAATAAAATGATGTAAGGCAATATTAGAGGGACAAAGTTTGAAAAGTAATCTTTCATCCATTGATTTTATACAAATCGTTTTCTTACATCAACTATGCGGACCCAACATTTCTTGCATTCGATTCGCTCCCGCAACCATCTTCAGCGCAGCTCATCCAACGTTTCGTGTGTGGGTTCGACTCCTGATTGAGGGGATTTTACTTTCGTCATGAATGTTATATAATGGTGGTCGAGCCAATTCTTTCTGGAGTCCTGAGATAGCCTGGGCTAGAGCGTTCGTAAGGGACTGAAGATAGTGAACTTCTCGACCAAAGAGGGACGGGAGACTTGGTGGGCGCAGGCGGGGTCGAATCAGCACGGTACACGTGGTGGTCTGCATCACTACCACTACGCTACGTACTTTTAAGAAATAAAGATAGGAAAGTAAGATTGTCAATGTAATGTAAACTAGCAGAAAATATGAAAGAGGTCACCGGTGTTGTTTGGCACACTTTTGAAAATCTGTGAAGAAATCCGAAAAACACTTTGGAGAAACTTTTTTTCAAAGTATGTCACGCACTACTGTTTACTAGTCTCTCATGTAAGTAAAAATAAGGCTCTGACCAAGACACTGTTGCCGAAACGATAGTCGTCAAATAGAGAAGTGCCAACCTTGTACAAGTTTTGAGTAAAGAGAAGGACAGTTCGTAAGAAAATTCACCTTTTCTACTCATGTTGAGGTTTAGAGGGAGTCGGACTTTTGAGCTAATAGAAAGCAGTTTCAATTGATATTTGTCAATGGGAAAACTAAATATTTACTAATTAGTTATTGTTCCCGATAATCTCAAAAAGTTTAGATCGGCGGTATTTATACGGTGCTCAGAAGCAAAGCTCAAATTAGTATAGAAGAGTTAGGTATGATCAAATTTCATTATGAGGCATCTTAAGCTTATGATTTCACATGATGTTTTTAAGGTGATCAGTATTGTATGTTTGGTCCTATGAAGGATAACAAATGGCGATTAGAAGTGGAAAAAATAGAACCCGAAAACAGGTAAGACGTAACTACAGTTTTCGACTGCTATCCGAATCCTCAACAATCTTTTAGGACCATCCGAGCTGCAATCAAAAAAATGCACGAGTCCGGCTTTGAGGTATTTTGTTGAAGGAAAAGCGCTCACTATTGCACTGATGCCAGGTGATTTTTGAATTCACGATATGGCTTTATTCTCATCTTTACAGTGTATGTATGGACGTTGGTTGATTGATGGATATCCTAAAGTGATCTTGTTTGATCTCGGTTCAGGTTCTCTTCGTATGAACGAATGGAAACAAGAGCTATTTGATCGGTAAACCACTTTTGTAGATTCTCCTTCAGTAAATAGTAACAAATAACTTGTTTTTCTTTTATAGATGTAGAATTGGTATTCCACATGAGGATATTGAATCAAATGATGCCGTGATTTTTGGTTTTATGGTGGCCGTATTTTTGAAGCACTTCAGAGAATCGATTACGGATTATGATCCTTTATTGGTTGCACATTTTCATGAATGGCAAGCAGGTACGTTACTAAGTGAGAGTGTTGTTTTGCACTCATTTGCAAAACATTGGCTAGGTTGGTGATGACAGTCTTGACCCATTCGGGATGGCAGCCATTTTCTGCTGACATGTTCGGACGGCGTGTTAGTAGGGCGCCACTGCATTGTGGAACTGGAGCAGCTTGCAGTGTACAGAGGATTAATGTCAACATTCAATGAAGTTTAGTCTGAATAAACGAAACTGCGACGTTTCCTTGAATTTCCGTTATCCTCTCATCCCATGCAAGACTCAAACATAATTATACGGAGTTGAAACAGAAGCCAAGTGATTTTCTTTGAAAAATGATGCTGAACTCTGCGTGCAAAATCAGGTCGTTGGTCCTGGTTGGCTACACTCTCCAAACCGCTCGCCCTCTTCATAAGTCATGCTCTGTTGCCGCAAAAGTACCTCCAGAGGTAAAAGGCATCGAAAGGACTTTACTATAGATAAGCCCACTATAATCAGATCTTCAATCTATCGAATCACCGCAAAAAGTCGAGCGAAAAAGGTTTGTCCGGCTAAAAAGGCCACTCAGTAGCATTTCCATACATAAGTATCCACATCATCCGAAAAGACTAGACATACGTGTGCCCGAAGAAGTGCACGTCGTTCTAAAAGGGTTAGAAAGATTTGTTCCTTTCCTTCTTTTCTTTTTATCTTATTCTTCAGTTTATAGCTCTGTCTGAGTTTCTCTTTTTCGGCCATGATTCTCTCTCCAAATATGCCATTCAACCTTATCTATCAATCCCACAAGTACTACACTTGTCAACTGAAATATTTTGTTACCTGAATATTTGCTGAAACCTAGAGTTCCGTTTCAATCTCTAATTTCTCATTTTTCTTGTCATCAAAATTTCTTGTCAAGTCTATTCACTTGATTCTTCTAGTTTGTACTTCTTCCCTCTGTATCATATTTTTCCTGTCGATGAAGAAACTGCTATAAAAATTAGTAATTCTGATTAATCTGACAAATCTACGAGCAAACTTTCATCTGCGATAAGCATCAAGATGCGAGACATCTTCAAGACTATCACTGTAGGAGTGTTAGAATTCAAATGGAAATTGAACACTCCTGAAAAAAATCTTTTTGCTTACGACCATATGTATTGTTTTGATAACATTCATTCTATTAGTAATTTGCAAAAATTATCACCTATTTTCAGTAGTTCTATTTTTTTTTACTTCTTGTACTTCCTTTACTGTTGTTGCTACCTAGTTTTACTATTTTTTTCCACCTATTTTTACTATTTCTATCATTTACTCAAAAATCACTACAAACAGTGGAAGCGTACATAATGCAATACTTTGTCTCGCGACTCTCATGTTTTTTTTTGGATTTTTTTTTCGAAATAACTTCAAGTGATTACCGACTAATCACGCGAAAGGCCAGAACTCCGGAATATATTCCCAAATGCTTTTCTCACATAATAAAATTGATAATACGTTACTTTCGTGAATCTCAAAGATGAAACAGATTGTGAACATTTAAGCTTCGCATTTTGGCCAGATGCTGTGTGTGCTGGCTGTATCTTGGACAATATAGTTTAATCACAGTAAGTGATGCATAGTATTTTTGACGTTGTCAACGCATCAGATAATTTCTCTGGTGCGTAGCAGCGCGTTAGAAAGGTAGAGTCCAAAAGGTAAGCGTGGATTTTTTTGAGTCCGTCAGTTGTCGATGGCTTCTTCGAAAGGCCTGGATACAGCCCGTACTGCACTTCTTTCTTTATTAATCGTGCATGTTATTTTCCACATGTACTGAGCGCTCAGATACACGTACGAGGTTGCCATCGGAACAGAGAGCCATCCAGTTTGGACTGTTTTCCTTCGCTTCATGAATTTTCATGAGCTTCCTTTCTCAGATTTATGCATCGTTTGATAATAATAACCGCTTTGTTAAACTCGTCGATAATTGTCTTTGATTATTCGATATCCTCGAAGAATGACGATGTTGCTAACAAAGCGGAAATTTGTTATGAACTTCCCATTTACTCGCTTGCCCTTTTCTTCCTGATGACTTACTCTAATATTGACTGCAATGCTGCATTTGATATTCAGGAATGTAGTGCCTCCTTATCGAATCTTTAGATCTGGAGGTATACTAAGGATGAAATAGAAAAGCCGCACTTTCCTAGTGCATTTCTGATAACAGTATGACAGATTACATATGTACAGCGAGCCTACTCAATCGTCGTTAAGCACTGACAACATTACTTCGGTCACGGCTTTATAAAACACTTTCTAATAGTGTACAATAGTCAGAACAAAAGGTATTCCGGATAAACTTATGGTCTTGCAGACGGTTTGATGCGAGTTCAAGCTGCAACTCTCTTGTGCAAATCCTGCTTGCTCAACTGCAGTTGTGCTTTGTCCAAAGGCTTTGATTCACAGACGTGGAAAACTTGTGGAGCACACTGAATAGACCTATCGGGTGATAGTTGTGAGTCTCTTCGTCCACTCTTTTTAAGCGGAATGACCTTGTGCGACGTCTAGTGGGCTGCCATTTCTGGTTCCTAGAGGTAAAGTGTCATCTGAGTTACAAGTGATACATGTCATTTGTCAACTTTACTTTGAACAAAGTCAGCTGTAACTTTACTGCGTCCTTCAATTGTGTATTTCTCCGTGCTTTCTGTCGCAGCTCCGACTTTGAAATGAAGGATGCTGAGTGGGCGAGAGCAATCGTTGTACAGCTCAAACTTATTGGTACATCTATTTCTAGGTTAGGGTTTTTTAGTTTGAATATAAATGGCAAAAAGGACAACGCTCTCGGCGATGATCAACTTCTGAGGGATACGTCATGCGTTTGTCATTGATATTTTTGAGCTTCGTTTGAGATGACTGAGTGCACATTTAGCCTTTACACTGACTCGCAGTGGCCTATCGATATGTCAAGTCAGTGCTGCTATCCTCCATGACAAGTCCGCTACCGATTCACCGGTCCAGGAGGGATGGAAACCTTAATGGGTCTTGAGCGCGGTGTCGGGCTATCGACCATCGATTGATTGATCATGAGTGTTCGCATAGCAACTTTAACTACTGCACCACATGTGCTCGAGTTTTCAATAACTTACTCGGATATTGGACGGTTCGCCTTTACGAATTGTGCGGACCCCAGCCTATTTTCCGTTTATTTCTTCTTCTCGCGGTAGTCGCCTATGGTGGTAGTTTGATTCGAGCATGGCGGCTGGCGCGAGTTTCATACCGTGATTTGTAAGCTCCATGTTCAGCTGAATAATTCTTCGTACAAGCACGTCCGCGCAACGTGTGGGTGGTCTTCTTCGGGGTTGGGTGTAACCACGTGGACTCTATAGTTCATTTTGTCCATCTGTCGTCTGATCTTCTTACTACGTGACCGGCCCATCTGTCTTTCGCTATCGATGTGAATTCTTCTGAATCACGAAGATGGGACAAATTTCGGAGATCATAGCTGCGCAGGTCGGCTAGATGCGAGTGCCGACTAAATCTCAGAAAATATCGTTTGATCGCTTTGTGAATTGATTGTTCGTAGTAGTCTTGTCGTGGTCAAAGTAGCAACCTGCGTCTGTGCCGCATAACAGAGCGCTGGGAGCACTGTCAAACTGGAAAAGTGAGCTTGAACTTTGGAGTCCGTTACCTGGTCGGTAGCTTTTTTAAGAGGAACGAATGCGGTCCGTGCTGCTCTCCTTCTTCGGCCTAGTTTCTCCTCCATGTTGTTCGCCATGTTCATTGAACGCCCAAAGTACACGTATGAGGTGGTCTTCTTGATATGAGTACCATCTAATTCGATTTGCTCACTTTCGTGCCATGGATTCTTGTGTCTTCGTCTTGTTTTGTTTCGAATAAACTTTGTGTAAAGTGTCATTTACTCATCACTAGTTGATACGAACCAATGATGACAGTGTACAGTGAAAAGAAACAGATTCATAAGAAAAATCTCGATACTCTCCATGTTTTTTGCATATGTGGCGCGCACTAGACAGTTCTGTCGCGCGACAAGTAGAAATGGAATCTTTGCAGGTGTTCTCTTATATAACTTAATAAAATGTCGAATGAACTAAATCTTCATTATCATTGATTTTAATAGTTTTTTTCTCTTAAACTTTTTATTGGAATGTGGGAAAATGATTGAGGATGGTCTTAGAACAAATTGTTCGAATCCATTTGCTCACATTATATCAGGTCTTCTTTTAAGTTTTGGCTCTAGAGCAATAAAAATTATATTCATTAACCAGAAGCTTCTGACCAAAGCTCAACAACTTTGATTGTAGAATTGACATTCGTGAAGGCCTAAAAATAGCACTGTCAGAGCGAAAAGTAAACCACTAGCTCGTCGCTTGAGCTTAGGACTTATTAGACAATGTGAAACAAAGAAGGCTTATACCCATAGAACGACAGAAGTCTTGTTTACAATATTGGTATAAAAATCTGAAAGCTTTTCTAATGCGCAAAAAAGATCTCCCAATGAATAATGAAAATCGCGCGTCTCTTGAATGGCGCGTCCTTTCGAGGCGGTAGGTGGAATCGCTGGAAGCAGCGTCATTCAGAGGCGCATAACTTTCGTTATTCATTTAAAAATCTTTCTGCCCTTCAAAACAACTTCTAGGTTCTTCTTATTAATACTGTTACTGAGACTTTGTCCTATCGTTCTAAGGATAAATTTTTTCATTTTGCCAAATAAGCTTGTTATGAAATATCAAGCGACGAGTTACTAACGTAGAGTGGTAAACGTGGTTTTCTTTTCTCCAATGACAGCGCTCTCTATAAGCCTTTACGATAGTCAATTTTAGAGTCAAAGTTGTTGAGATATGGTCTACCTAATGAACTATTAAGGATTGAACTAAGGGCCTCTGGTTGATAAATTAAGTGTTTATTGCTCTAGTGCCAAAATATATGAGAAGACGTTATCTATAAGTTTGTAGCTAAACAGGTAGAAAACTTTTTATTTGTCTCGTCCATATGGTAGGAAAAAATTTTAGAAAGACACAGTGTTAGCTTTATTTACTGCGTAATTCATTTCTAGTTGTAGGATGCAGTATGAAACATAATCACAATAATGCTAAATAGCAGAAAAACTTATGACCTGAAATGTGTCATCAACTCAAACCGCTGCCATACTTTTCACGGGGAGCGTACCCTCGTACTACACCATCTAGACCTTCGATCTGCCTTTGTCTCATCCGCACAAATACGGTTAACATCATCATTTCACTAAGACTTCAGCTTAACTGGAATTTAATGCCGATTTATGCTCCTTGGGTAAAATAATTGATGGGATAGCTGATAGCCACCAATTGCGGCCAGAACACAGCTGAGAGTAAGGTATAGCGAGAGCACTGATGGTGTAGTGCGAGCGTGCTCTGCCTCAGAAAGGTATGTCGAGGTTTCACTCCATTACACATACATTATACTCCAATTTTGCTCATATTTCAGCATTCTTGAACTATGGTACATTTATTCTAACATTGACGCATATCATCTACCTTATGAAGCTACTCGCTTTTCGTTTACATTTCCTTTGAAGATAATTCAATAGTTCACTGAGCAGACCAATTGAATCGGTGCTCTCGGGCGAATGCATTTGTACATTCTAGTGCTCAAGGTGTCGCTGCCTGACGCGCTATGGGCCTTTTCGAAACGTCAGTTGAGGTGTGCACAGATGATGGCGAGGTTTTATTACGGTGACACAATCAACCAATATCTGTCACAATAATGGTAACACGATAGTAACAAATTCATTACGGCAGTATATCGATAAGTGACGACAATGTTGTGAGTGATTACGATAGGCTGATACAGTTGGCATTGGTTCCACATCCTGACCAGGCAACGAAGCTGAGGAATCCTGCTTTGCTCGTTTTGGAAGAATAGCAATGACGATGGGATCCAGCGGGCGATCATGCTCGCAATGTTAGGGCTAGAGGGACAGTTTGCCACATGAATGCCGCTGAACGACAGATGGGGGGATGATTATATATGGGGGCTGGATCCCTTGTCCGCAGTGGGCACGCTAATGAATTTGAGATTTTCCGCCACTGTAGTGCAAGCTCCGCTCACAATGTCATGAGAACACGTCCAGGATCGTTTGACAATACTGCAAATCGGGAACAACGATGACACCTTGACAACACGACAAAGAGGTGACTCACGAGTGTTCGTGAGGCAAGCAATGATCGGAGCAACAAGATATCGAGGCACCTCAATAGAGAAGAGGCCAACGACCGTTCGCCAAGTCGGCGCTTCTCGAAAATAAGTGCTGTACTTGATGGCAGCCAGTGCCGCCTACCGCCTTGCCAAGCCGCCGTGGCCAAGGAATTCGCGCAGGACCAACTCCTCTCTTTTTGGTCGTCTATTTGTGATATAAAGGTAGCAGCGCTCGTAGATTCGAATGATTTACAGCTTGAAAGAGGGCGCTCGATTTCCTTCGAACATTCTGCGTGAGACTTTTGTTGTCACCATGAAGGAGAATTCTAGAAAGCAAATACGTTGACCGTTTATATTCGATATGGCAGTAATCAGGATACGACGGCAGTGAAACAATACAAGCGATGGGACCATGACTGGAAAAAATAAGCGGAGGTAAGCTGTTTAGTGAGAAGTGACCCTCGAGATAATGGGAATAGCTTAGCCACAGACTCTTCGTCTAATATGTCTATTGCAAATTGCATAAGTATGAATGAGAACGCAATGGTAATGATATGAAAGGTTAATTCATTAGAGGGCATATATGGGTTGTGATAGCTTCAGTTTAGAGTACAGTGCAGTTTGGCTACTTATATATAAATAGCGCTGACATCAATGTGGTCGTTATAAAGGATGTTCCAGGAAAGAAAGAGACGCTTTAACAATGCAGAACTGACCCATGCGGAGTGGCGTATCAAAAAAAAGAATATATCATTCATTGTAATAACTCATCAAGAGATATCGATGGAATCAGGCGCAGCGAATGATAAGTAGATGAATTGTTGAGGCTACAGAGAATCTTGCGAGTATTTATCATAAGTGCAATTTTGGAGAGTATTCATAAAAATTGCCATATATTAACGGAGTCCTTATCTTTTGTTCACCTCTCGATTTTTCCATGGCAAGTACGATGTGAAATACATTTACAAGAAGACTGAACAGTATTTAAAAGAGCTAAGAATTGATATGAAGTAAAATTGAACCCAGGATTGTCGTTTTCGGAGGCCACACTTTACGCGCTGCATCATCGCGGTAACCCTGGCTCCGTTTTCCCCCTTGAAAAGGATAATCGCGAATTTGGTTTCACACAACGTCAGCTTTCAAATTTTGTTCGTATTTCAATATTCTTATGATTATATTTCGCATCGTACTCTCCCGCGAAAAATTAATTGGAATTAGATAGCAAATAAAAGTTAAAGATTGTGTGCCCTAGACAAAGGGTACAACTCTTCCAGGACGAGACCTTATTCGCTTCTTCCGTACTTTTAGTAATCTTTTGTTAGCTCTGATCCCGGCATTATCAACATGTACTTGGTTTCTACAAATGTGATGTGAGTAGCAACAAAGGTAAAAATATACGTTTTACTTTCGGCGGGCATTTTTTCCCAGCTATGATTTGTGGAAGGCTTTTTGACAGAAAAAAATCGTAGTACGTATTCTATTGTTGCCAAACGATGATTTTGAAACTAAATTCTGTTCTTGGGAAAGTCTTTATAGAGCGCCGTAAGAGCAACAAGCACATTAGATTACGCATATGCAGATAAACGCACCAGAGCATATAATCTTTCAGAGAATCGTGATGTATCAGAATATCAGAAAAAAAGTTCAAATTTTGGTTCCGACATAGAAAAATATTCTAAATAAATATTAATAATCTTGCTCTTTTTGAATTGCGCTGTTCGCAGTGGTTTCAGCTGTCCTTTAGAAGGCCGCAGTTTATGTTATCTATTTGAGATTTTTTTTTTCTCCGTTTAGAAAATTGCAGGTTTTTCGTATTAGAATTTATAAGGAGGCTCTGTCTCATCGTCTTATGAAGATTGACTATTTAGTTCCATTTCATACTGTCAAAAAAGCTCTACATGAATTTCAAGCGAAGGGCTCACTAGTAGGAGTACGAAACGTAGTTTTCTTTTTGCTCTTGCAGCGCACTGTGAAGAGGGTTCTCGAAACCATGGCGGGTCGCGAGATAAACAAGGTTCACGCTATCAAACTGTTATGAATAATCGGATGAAAAGTTATTCACAGGTTTCGGCCGTCCAAGAAATGCGCGCCGAGTGTAAAAGGTAATTTTATCTTTGCTTCCACAGCGCACTAAAAAGGCCTTTTGAAAATAAGCTATAGTCTTAAGATTGCCTTTTTCAAGCTATTGAATAACTACCAAAATTCTCGTAAAATATTTGTGTCCAGCAAAAAATCTGGCGAAAAAGGCACCTAAAAACGCGTGGATTAATTCATACATTTCATTTCGAAAGCGTTAGTAGTAAATAGTAATAATAATGTGGGCATACTAAAAAATTGGGTTCTTTTCCTTTAGACGGTACGGGATCAATAACCGATCCATTTCGCTGGGGCAAAAACTTCTCATAAGAGCGATAGTTATGATGCGAAAGCTTGAATTTCCAGCTAGCACCTAACTTGGCCGTTTCTCGAAAAAACCCTTTTATGAGGCTGTAAATTTCAAAATAACTTATGTTTTACATCGGTCGCGCAATTTATCTATTACAATCCTGGAAGCACGAAAACCACATGAACGTGTAGAGAAAATTTTTTAATATCACAGTCATACGTTTTATCTAAAGGTTTTTTTGGAGCGAAAAAACAATTCCTTATTGACAAAAATCACACTTTGAATGTGGTTCATCGCGGCGCCATCATCTATGATCGCGGCAACCCCCCTGCCCCCACCCCGCAGCCCGTGAACTGGTCAGAAAACTCTTTTTGCGTATATGAATCAATCTTATTTCCCTGCTGCATTGCAGAGAAACGGTCTTCTCAGGAAGTAAGCACAACGTGGAAATCCCATGACCGACTATCTATTAACCTCGGCATAGTTTGAATAAATAAATAGTTTCTTCTGTTTAGCCGTTCCGAGGTGTTATTGATGTTATTTATTGAATATCAGCGAAGCATACAACAATACAGTCAGTAATGCAGCTTGAATACACAATATTCGAGGACCTCGAATATTGTGTATTCAAGCTGCATTACGTGACTGTATTGTTGTATGCTTCGCTGATATTCAATAAATAACATCAATGAGACCTCGGAGCGTGGAAAATCGTTAAATCATATGCTATGGAATGATTACTAGTGATCTAAAGAAGGCTCTGTCGTGCGAGAAATATGAGCGTGAGATACACAAATATTCTCCTTTCGTTGGAATATTGAAAAGACTCTAAAAAAAACGCTCACGTAGGGTGCTAGTCAGAGAATTAAGCTTTTGAGTGATTAATGAACTTTCATGAGAACTTCTTGTCCAGCGAAAGGGATCGGATTTTGATCCCATATCGTCTGCCGGAAAAACACCAAAAATTACATCAAATATCCAAGTGGATCTTTTATAGATTTTCTGCATTTGTGCTTCATTTCATTTATGTTGCGCCGTCAAACTGCCTTCATTAGATTAGATTTCACTGGAACATAATGACAGAACGGATTTACTACAATACATAAGTGCACGGAAATGATTTTTCTTAGTGATTTTAAACTCGCATATTTACATGAGCTATTTACGGCTAGCTTTTTCTCTCATCAGAATCAAAGTATCAGATTAGTAACTTAACTTGTTCACTAATGAACTTGCTTCTACTTACACTCCCTGCTTATACCAGGAAGAAGCATTCAAAGAGATTCAAAACGTGTTCATTGCACAAACTTTATCTTTGCTCTTTGCTTTCTTTCTTCCCCAGTTGATCCATGGATAGTTGGTTTA
The DNA here is from genome assembly GCA_019055375.1 of Parelaphostrongylus tenuis. Lineage (NCBI taxonomy): Eukaryota > Metazoa > Nematoda > Chromadorea > Rhabditida > Metastrongylidae > Parelaphostrongylus > Parelaphostrongylus tenuis. Next base: position 222,629 of record JAHQIW010000257.1, on the reverse strand, counting down.
ACAACATATGCTTCCGGTATGGGAGCATGAATCTCTTCTTTGTAGGTGTTGGGCTTCTAATGACAAGGCTTTGGAAGCTGGATGTTGCGACGGTATACACAACACATGCAACCCTTTTGGGTAGACATCTTTGCGCAGGAGGATGTGATTTCTACAACAACCTTGGTTCATTCAATCTTGATGAAGAGGCTGGAAAACGACGTGTAAGTTTTTCTTGTAAGTATTTTAAGCGAAATAAAAGCATAAAGCGTTTGGTTATGATCATCCTCAGGTACGCAACATGCATCTGACTCCATTCGTATCGGTAGGGGTGACTGAATGCATATCTAACATGTAAAATAGACTTGCTCGTGGCCTAACGATGAACTAAGTCAATGATCCTATTTCTCTAGACAAGTTTATCATCAATTTGCTCTCCTCGACGCTACGATATACTTCTTTTGATCCGGGAACGAGACTGAACGAAAAACAGTGTTTTGCCGAGCAACTCCGCCTAGCTACACGTGCCCGTGACAAAAGAGCATGGGAAATACGTTTAGAAAATCAGTCTGGATTAAAGTGACGTCGATGACTCCCAGACTGTATTCAGATTTATCATCAGTACTGTTTGGAACGAGCTGCATGTCATTCAGCTCACATATTCACCACGGTGTCCGAAATAACCGGACTAGAAGCTCAGTATCTGCTAGGCAGAAAACCTGATATTCTAACACCTAACGGACTTAATGTAGTGAAATTTGCTGCTCTCCATGAATTTCAGGTATATTCGAATTTTCCTTCATGTTCTACACTCATATAGCAAAAATTCTCGACTAAGTTCAGAATTTACATTCGTTGGCAAAGGAAAAAATCCATAATTTTGTACGAGGTCATTTTCATGGGCATTTGAATTTTGATTTGGACAAGACTCTCTATTTCTTCACTGCAGGGAGGTTAGTCATCGCTTACCTTCTAGGCGTCTTTTTCCATGAACTTCGTGTCATATTTTCTGCCATCTTGTTCAAATAAATCATGATTTTCATGTCCCATTTTTTCGCGAAGTCAGAAAAAATTTTTCTTAGTTCTGAACATTTTCCTGCAGGTATGAATTTTCTAACAAGGGAGGGGATATGTTTATTGAAGCATTGGCTCGTCTTAATCATTATCTCCAAACGACTACTGATCCACGACTTCATGATGTTACTGTAGTTGTTTTTATAATCTATCCAGGTTTTTTTATTTCCAAATTTCGCTCTCAAATTTGTATATTTGGATTCATTGTCATCGTAAAGCCGTTGGTGAATTTAGCTCCTGCTAATTCATTTAATGTCGAATCTCTCAAAGGTCAAGCGGTAACGAAACAACTAAAAGAAGCTGTAGATCGAATAAAGGTACTCATTGTTCAGTCCTTCTTACTGTATACTCGTTGTTTTTCTTGAATACTGTTCTGATCACAGGAAAGTATCGGTCAACGTATGTACGACTTTTGTCTACAAGGTCATCTTCCTGATGGTCACGACTTATTGTCTTCAGCGGATAAAATACTGGTTTGTGATATATATATATATATATATATATATATGTATGTATATATAATGTATATATATGCAGTATACAAATGTATATGCATAAAAAGTAAAGCTCTCGGCGTTGATCAATCCCTGAGGGATGCGCCATGCATTCGACTTCAATTTCTAACTTCGTTTTGAGTTGATTGAATGCATATCTGGCCTTTACAATGACTCGCGGAGGCCTCCCGCTGAACCGAGTCAATGCTGCTTATCCTCCCAGACAAGTCTGAGACCTGTCTGGTACCAATTTACCAACCCCGGAGGGATGGATGGCTTGGTGAGCCATGAGCGCGAGATCGATCCATTGACCTCGTGTGCGACGCAGGGCACCTCTAACCACCGCGCCACATGCGCTCTATAGCACTGACTCGGTTTAGCGGGAGGCCACCGCGAGTCATTGTAAAGGCCAGATATGCATTCAATCACCTCATCATATGCATATGTACATATATATATATATATATATATATATATGCAGTATACATATGTATATGCATATGTACATATATAAATACATGTGCATGGAATATCATTTTAGAGTATATAGCCTATAACATGAACGGAAAAAGGATTTTATTATGGCTCTAATCTCTTACTCTTGAGAAAACTTCGATTTCAGCTGAAGAGGTGTATCATGGCTTCTGAGAAGATTGCTCTGCCACCTATTTGCACTCACAATATGATTCGAGGTGACGATGAGGTAGTTTTGATCCATTGTTGCAGTGAGTTTCACCCTTCTAATTTTCCAGTACTCTAAAATTTAGGTCCTATGTGCATTACGGCGTACTAACCTTCTGAATTATCGAGATCATCGCGTAAAGGTAGTATTTCATCCGGGTAGGTTGCTCTGCGAGTAATATTTATGCCAATTCACGATAGAAATTTTTCTATAACGAACTTTTCTATGGATGATAAAGTGTCAATTTATAGAATTCAAGACACACTTTTCCTCTAGAATTTTTATCGTCTGTTTCACCTTTAATCGGTCTTGACTACGAGGATTTCGTACGTGGATGTCATCTTGGAGTCTTCCCTTCTTACTATGAGCCATGGGGGTCAGCCTTCGAATGATTATCATCCAAATAGAAGTTTTCAATAAAGCTTTTCATTTTTACAGGTATACGCCAGCTGAGTGCACAGTTATGGGAATACCGTCCGTCTCTACTAATCTAAGTGGATTTGGTTGCTTTATGCAGGTATGTATTTGGAAGAGCGAGAGATTTATAGTTCACACATTTTTCTAAAATTTGATTTTCGCCAACGAAATTGTTAACGTATAAAATAAAATTAAACAAACGCGAAGTCTAACTATTTATATTGATTAATTTCTATTTTGACAGTGAAGTATCATGTGAAATACAATTTTGAGAGTGCTGAGTCATCAGGAAACTTAGAACCAATCTGAGGTGGTTTCGTATCCGCGACTATTCTTTCCGGAGGCTCACTACGTTCTCGACTTCTATATCGAGGTTTCTCTGCCTTTTTCTCATCCGTATGAATAAAACTTAGATTGTAGTTCAGACCACGACTTCAATTTAACTGCGATTGTCAATTTGTGCTTCTTTTATCAATTTCGTCGACAGGTGGTTGCTGAAAGCCAACGAATAGGTTGAAATACGGCTGAGAAAGAGGCAGGATGAGGGGCCTCAGTGGTGTAGTGGAATATTAAGTGAGCTTCCGGTGAGCGTAATTGCGGGATCCAAACTGTCTCGAGTCCAGGTTTTGTTCGTATCTTAACACTCTTGTGGTTACATAATCGCCTGATCGTTCCATATATCGCCGAATGGCGTGAGCTGGGCCCTAGTAAACCTTCCATTCTTTCCTATTGCTTACAAACCCAGTGGGTCCTCCTCACCCTAGTAATTCGTTGAGATTCATAGCTTTCTTTTGAGCTTTTCGTGAAGAAATCAGGCCCTCGGGTCGGTGGTCTTCCTGTGGAGCGCTTGACATCGCGGGTAATCCAGTCGGTAACGGCTCTCGTCCACTGGTTGTCGTTGAAGCGCATCACGTGCCTGGCCCACCTTATTTTCAATATCCTGGCGCGTACATCGGCGTCTTTGATCTTCGACCTTTGACGTAGGTAGGAACTTTGAGTCCTTTCTCTCATTTGCGAGATACGGGATACTCCTATCATGGATCTTTCGGCTAGCAGGATACGATGTGAAGCACAGTCACAATAGTGCTGGGATATGAGAAAAGCTTGATCTTAGATGGACTTCGTATCTGCAATTACCCCATCCGTGGCTATGAATTATGATGGATCTCAGCAATCTGTGGTTTCACAGTCGTAGAGTCTAGATTGTCTTCTATTTCTTTTCCAGCCATCAACCAATTTCATCCTTATTTCACTTTAATTCAAAAGTCGTTAGTAATTGCAAGGTCTACGTTCCCTTACTCTTTTGAGAGTATCGCTTTCAAAACGTCTCAGTATTGAAATTTTCTCCTACTTCACGAGTATCTGTATATGCCTTCATATTTCTTCTTCTATATGGACTTGCATCATGTCCATATCCCAGCCTTTTCTTCATTCGAATCGTCTTTTTGCATCCGTCGTGAACGAAGATTTTAGAATGTGTGTGGGTTTGACTGCTTGATGATTTTAATCTTTTTGATAAATGTTGCTGAGTGCCGGTTGAGTTGATTCTTCCTGAAACGTGCGGTAATCGTGTTACGGCGTTTGCAAGACTTTGCCACTGACAGTCATCACCCTATCATGGATGTGGGCGAGCTTCGCAGATAGCTCTGCTACCATTGCGCATCGCAAAACCTTGAGAGGCTTGCTTGCCCAGATTCTTGATTCAGTCAGGATCTTACGCGTGGTACTGAAAGAGGTCTCTTCTAAAGTATCACCTCCATCATATACCCACATTCACAGCTAATTTATGCTCCAAAGTTATAGTAATTTTGCTCCTTTTTTCACAGTGTTATGATGTTACATATATACCTAAGAGAATTGAGTGGTGAGCAAAAACACGGCCTCAAGCGGGAATTGAACTGTGGTGCAGTGGTAGTAGCATGCGTCCCCGGTACGGATGAACGCGGGTTCGATTCCCTCCCTAGGCCGTGTTTATGCTCACCACTCAATTCTCTTAGGTATATCTGAAATCTTAGAATGAATCTAGCGGCACAAATCTTCTTGAGCTGTGTATGGCTAACGCAGTGGCCATTCTATTAAAATTTTTGTGTTATAAGAAAATCGAGAAAACTTATCTTGATTAGCTGACGCGAGGTTGGTAAATTTGTCGTAGAAGTTCGGCTGACGTTTCGGCGACCCGCCTTCTTTAGAGCCTGGGCGTATGTAGTATTAGACTATTTGAATGATTTGAAAATTTTTGTGGTTTCTCCTTCGCAGCTTCCAAAGAATTGAAATAGCAATCAAATTTATACCTTATTTTCAAAAAGATTATCATTTTATCCATACTATCCAAGCGACTATGTTAAGACCTCGCTCAAAAATGTACTGGCGTAACAGCCGTAAACCATGCAGTCGACAATCAATCACTCTGAAATAACTCCACATCAAGTGATTTTTTCACTGGACGTGGAGTGACACTTGTTCGGCAATGATTTTAGTAGTATCAGAAATGAGAAAGCCGAAAAGTGCGTATACCACCAGAAGTGCCTATTTTAAACTCTGAAAGCCTTAAAACATTCTAAAACATTCTATCAGATTATTATGATTTCATTTTATCTATTGTAGCTATGCTCGGTTTTTCTCCTAATTGTTTCATTAAGTTATAACCGAATTTACTCAGGAACATGTTGAAGATCCGTCTTCATATGGAATTTATGTGGTCGATCGACGATACAAAAGCCCTGAGGAGTCTATTCGACAACTCGCCCAGATAATGTAATGCTACATTTGTTGCATTCTTGTTTTTTATAATCGGACACAATCATAAGCGAAATAAAATGACTTTGTAAAGAAGCCGCTAAACAGGAAGAAATTATAATAAATCAAATGAAAACTACTTTTATAAGTGGTGCAGCAGTTAGCTAGACTGAGAGGGATGAAATTGCACCACACTGTGAAACCCGTATCGAAAAGCTCATACCCTACTTTTTCTCGATATTCTTTCATTGTTGTCGCATCTTCACGGTTTTGTTAGGCAATATTCATTTGGTAATAAGTCATTGAATACTTCATGAATTTTATCTCTATGACTGAGAAGAGTGAGAGCAGTATCGTCGCCCCTATTACGAGTCCAGTACCTAACTAAGCTGGCAGGACACAGCAGTTCAAATTCTCTCATGTAGAACAGTGCATTTGCGTCAGCTCATGTTTGAGACTGTGCCAGAAATCACAACATCTCCAATTGAAATCCAACTCAAGTTTCACGGCCATTAATAAAGTAGTAAGAAAAAGGCATGTGAAATTATGAGAAAATTCTTGCAATCAGCAAATGAATCTTTTGCTTATAATCCGAATTTTGTTGCAAAAATATTAATAGATGTATTCACTGTATTACTTGTGATAGCGCAAAATATCAACCAGCTTGAAAGGTCAGCATTACAATTTTTGGTACTTTTCCGTTTGGCAGCACAGATTTCTAAGCCTGTCCCTTTCGCGGGACAAGAACTCTTCATGAAGAGTTCTAGTAATTCTTTGAAAGGGTAAGTCTCTGGCTAGCTGTGCGTGGTCAATTCGAAAAGACCCTGTCATAACGCTTTAGCGACAAGAAAACATTTGTGTCTCACACGCCCATATTTCTCGGAGTACAGAGTTTTTTCTTTGAACTATTAGTAATCATTCGACGGCCTAAGATTCAAAAACACCAACGGTTTTCTTGTTTTTAGACAGACCGTTTTTCTGCAGTGTGGAAGGGGAGATAAGATTGATTTACATACGCGGGTAATATATTGTTTGGCCAATTCACGGGACGCGCAGTGGAGAGGGGAGCAAGAGGGTTGCCGCGATTTATCGATCGGTGACACCTTTGTGGAGTGCAGTTTTTCTTATTTGATTAGGAATTGTTTCTCCGTCTTGAAGGAAACATCGAATTAAACGTCTGACTCCGATACTGAAGAATTTTCTTTACACGGAGATGTACTTTTCGTGTTTCCAACGAAGTGATAATTAAATTGCGCGGACGATGTTTAACATAATTTTATTTCAAATTTTGTAGTAGGGTTATTGGGTGTTTTTGGAAATTTGGCCATATCACTGTAGCCAGAGATCTAAGCTTTCGAATGATTGCTTACACTTTTTTGAAAAGTTCTTGTCCAGCAAAAGGGATAGGTTTAGATATCTGTGCTACCAGATCGAAAAAGTGCCTAGTTTCTATTCGTCTCTGTCGGACATCTGAACTGTCTGATAATTCTCTGCTTTCTCTAAGTATACGAAGAGCTCCTCACTTATCGCATAAGGCTTTTTTGTTTTACTATTGCTTTTGGGAAAGTTGATGCACAGGTGCATCGCTGAGCTTCAGAGTGATGTAGCTTTACTTCAATTGTTCATCACTAGGAAAAAATCGAACTATTTCTTAACGTGAGAATTCTTTGGCCGATCAACTTAAACACATCACAGTTCGAATTTAGACCCACTTTCTTACGAAGAAAAAGTGGTAAACCATTGAAAGTTGACTTGTTAGTAGTAGTTCCTTCACGTTCCCAGTTGGTGGCTCGCCATATTGCTACCAGAAAACATTTGTTTCCTGATTCTTCTTAGAAGAAGCTTTTTGTTGCCTCTCTGATTGGTTCTGTTTTTTATCCTTTGTGTGTTGCCTCTCTGATTGGTTTTGTTTTTATCCTTTATGTAAAGTGTCAAAAATGTGGATGTATTATTTCTGGTCGAGTTATTCAAGGTATGATTTCTGTGGGCTGTCACGTCGACAACGAATCATCCAACGCAACAGAACTGAGAGGCTAAGCGAATTGCTTGATTGGAACAGTTTAGGTGTTTTTTATAGGTGAGTTAAAATGTTCCACCATTAATCCAAAAAAAATTTTAAACTTTTGTTATTTTCAAGAGAATGTCGTCGGATGGCTCTCGAGAAATTGCATCCGGATGTGGATAGTATAATTCTTCGGAATGAGGGCAAAGTTAGTCCTTATCAAAATTGCGAGCTTTTAAAATACTAATTTATACTTCTATTTTCACAGTATCTTATATGATTACTATGATTTTGGACAAATTCCGCAATGCATAACAAAAATAATAAGTTTGAGAGCTTAATGTAAATTGCATATCATTGATGAGCACCAGAAAAATTCCTCATTATAGGTCCCATCAGCAGCAACCAGTAGACGTCCAAGTGTCCACGGTAGTGAAGACGATGAGGACTGAAGGAAGAATTCCTTATGCTGTTCTCGTGCCATATCGGCATGTGTGGTGCTCAGTGTTCAATAGGAATCTTGACAGAATTCTTTTATACTTTCAAGTTGTTTGTCAACAAAAACTTATATATAGTTTATGTAAAATAATGAAGATTTCTACACAACTGTGCTTGATTGGTCCTGCTCAGCAAGCGGTACATGTAATGGGTGAACACAAAGATTTTTTGAGGTCTACACTGTCATCCTGTTTGGTTGTTTTACCTTAATTTGTAGGAATGTTGAGTTAGATGCCAAGATTTGGTATATTGTAACAATATTTTCCCGGTTTACTAAGAGTAAGTGTTGGCTGATTTTTAGGGAATGGTTTCATTTGATATCACTTCTAATTGATCAATAATTTTTTTGTTTTTTTTTTTTTTGATGATTCAGAAATTGTTAATGCAGTGTTACTAAGCACTCCTCCCAACAAAGAATATCTTGCCAGGTTTTGCTTTGTTGAGAGGAGTGTTTTGCGTCGTGTACTAACAGCTGTTTTCCCGACCCTTACCAAAAACGGTGTGAATGATTGAGAACTGTAGCCTCACCTCTTTCTCTAAAGTTTGAAGTAAACTATTATCAAGCGGAATACAAAGATTAAGAGAAGTCCAGGTTAAGCCAAAGCCTAACCTATGCATTCAGCCGATCGTTTGCATGATCAACGGATATGAGAATTACGGTAAATGTGGATATGATAATTCATATTTTAATCACGCGATACGTGAAGAGGAGTGGTATAAGCGAGAGGGATAAGATTCCATGCATTAATAACATTTGGAGGATTCATAGTGCAACATCGACAAATTAGAGTCGTAGCAAAGTAATAGCTCAATAATATAACAAAACAAAAGGGAAAGGTATAAAAGCGATTTGTTTAGCTGTAGATACATAAGGTCACATTATTATAAAATTGTAAAAAAAAAGACAAATACTGAAGAAGTACAGGATATCGGGGTATCGAACAAAGTTCTGGTGGTAGCTCTGTTGTTAGATAACTGGAACCTTCGCAAAAATGCAAAGGCTGATGCGATTTGAAATCTCACCCTGTTCTTTTGCCTTTCTAAGAACAATAAAATCATAAGGAATCTTCTAAGGATTCTCAGTGAATGGAATGAAGAGATTTGGCAATGTATGAATTTGTTCTTACTTGAATGGTGTTCAAGATAAAAGATAAAGTGTTAGGCGTTGATCAATCCCTGATGGATGCGCTGTGAATTCTATTCGGTCAACCATCATTAGAGGTGACTGACTGGTAACACTTGCTCTCAGTAAATTGGGAAAATATCCAGATATTTGGCCCAGAAAATGACAAAAATTGATCTACGCATAAATCAACCGAGTGCTGTTAGCCTACTAAACAAGTATTATAGCAATTTGGAGGCCTTGAATGGACGGAAAGCTTGGTGAATTTAGATTATGGGCTCGAACAAGCGAACGCGTTTGTGCTGTGATACATCTTTAACCACTGCACCAGACAAACTCCGCTTCTATTTGGAACCATTAAAATTCACAAACGTTCATTTTTTGTGCAAAATTGTAATGGCATTATAACCTTATTAATCTGGCTCTTAGAATTTATTATCTTTTTTCTTAACAATCGAATGCTGTCGTATGAAATTGTCGGTTGCATGTTTTATAACAATCCTGATTTCAATTCAGTTTATGTAAAGACATTGCAGAAAGTTTGTTTTCATTTCTAATTACTTTTTCTGATTTTGCTTCTCAACCATTCTGAGTCTCCATGGTATTTTGGATCCACAAGAAGAAGTGTGCCTCGTTTATACATAGCATAGTGTATGACAGAGCCTAAAACAAAAGATGAATGCAGATTTTCAAAATTTGAGTTGCATATACTGGGGTTTTCCTCAACGAATACGTTGCACAATTATAGACAGTTGATGCATCATATTTTATACAGTATGATAAAAAATTTTCTAAGCTGAATTTCAAAAATTTGGACATACAGTATTTTTGTGCAACATAGAGAATCAGAATGTACGGTGTAAAGTAGATTGATGCCATCGGATTGTCCCAACGAATATTCTGTAGTAAAAACGAGATTTATATGTCACATTGAACCCAAAATTTTCATCACTATCCTTTTGATCTTAAATGTTGCAATAATAAATTGGTCAAGCACAATACTTTCTAAACTACTTGTCTCTCCACTTCTATCTGATATCACTGCAATGTTGTGATAAAAAGCAAAGAAGGCAAAAATAAAATATCGCAGCTTGATTTTATGGGACTTTAGTAGTCGCTTGAGTACCTATATTAGGATTTGTAGAGTCTCTCCTTTTTTTCAGTACAAACTTTGTTTGGAAAGTTCAAGATACGAGCAGAGTACAAAGTTTCAATGAATACGAGGTCATTGGGAAATGTTGCAATACAACTTTTTTGTGCGCAAGTGTTAAGCTAGTGAATAAGCAGAAAATGACAGAATATCAGCTTTGTGATTCTTTTCTGCCGTCTAGCTGGAAGTTTTTTCAAGCCATGTTAAGGGATAATGTATTCGACGTTGATTAGTTCTCCAGGAAACACTTGTGCATCGAACACTCTTAGCTTCGCAGAGGTGATATGATTGTCCTCGCAGAAAGTCTGGTACCATTCTCTTGATCTTGAATAGAAGAAGCGTTTGTTGAATCCGGAGCGCTGCATCGAACCAACGGCCGAAATAATGTGCTTTGCATGGCACCTCTATTCGCTGCGTTTAACACGCTCTTTATTCAGCGATCTACTAAGATGTGCTACTTCAAATGCAATGGAAGACGTGAAGTATAAAAAGTTTGTGACTGGAGGCGAAAGTTTGGTCGAACCCATAAATAACTAACCAGAGAGACATAGTGAAAGGTAATAGTAAAGCCAAGATAGATTAAAGCCGATATCAGCGTTGGAGCAAATCGTCTAAACAATAGAAAGATCAATCCCGCTTGAAAGACGAACGTCGACGAGAATGCGATCACCAACACAACCACAGATAGCAGTATTAACGTGTCCTGTAGGCTGAAACGGTATCACATTAATAAAACTAAAAGGTACGTTTTCGAGCAAAATTAAGCTACTATTCAGTTTGAGCTTACTCACCTTTTTCAAACTTTTATTGATCCTTTATCAATTTTTCTGTTAAGTTGCCACCCAAGGCAACTTTTTGAAATGTCACATCTTATATGACGGCGTTATCAGACCAGTTTGATTCTTCAACACTTTGCTGTTTTTATCACCACTTGGAGACTTCACCTTAGCACATGAAAGCACTGTGAGCCCCCATTTTGTGGTGCAGAAGATTAGGACTTCAAAAAGCTAATTGTCAAAATATAAGGGCGCTTCAGCTCGGTTGTCGCTATGATCGCGAAGATAATCGTCTCAATCTGTATTTTACGACATTCATAAATAAGCTGATATCTGAATTAGGAGCTGAAACGCAAGCAAAATACCTGTAGACCTTCATAGTAGATGGATACGAGGAATCTCTTAAGCAAGAAATACTGGAATCCACACACTACATCTGAGTGCGGGTCGTATGAAAACTGGAATATTGTAAACTTGCAGTTTTAAGCTCCTTTAAAACTTCGTAGCTTTGTCTTCCGAGAGGTTTTTTTCTGATAAACACCCTCTTGATGCTAGAAAAGTTACAGTAAATCTGGGCGTGAATTGTATAGAGGAAAGAGACTTCGTGCAACAGCCACATGGTCCTTGGCGAAAATTAGCACAGCTAACCAAATTTCTCATCCCTGTAACATTAGCATTAGCACAGTTCTCAAGGAGAAGCCCTTACCAATCAACAGAGGTTAGAAAACGTCTTCCCTAAAGCTCTATAGCTAATAGATGGTGGAGAGCTCTCCTACTTCTTCAGAAGGATCTCAACCGACCGGCATTCTTAAGCAGCAGCCTAATTTGATCTGAGCCTGAATGCGTTTTTGACTTACGAACTTCGGAGTGTAAAGTGAATCAAATGCTACGATCCGCGATAATTTTTATGACAGGCGAGCACACTGGTTGGAAAGATACTATCCCTTAGATTTCAATACATAGTCGCAGAAAGTTTGAACCTAGTCACAGAATGAGATTTATAAGTTTGATCCTGTTTTGAAAAAGTCTTCGGCATTTCTTGAAGCTCGGCCAAGCATAAATCCACATTTGATGATGTGATCGTCTGCACTAAAAAACTGCAAACTCTTTTTTTCAGAAGAATGCGAGTGAAAGTGATGTCAACCTAACATGGCTATAGTGAAGCATTTTGAAAAAAATTGCTTCATTAGGGGAAGGCCTTCATCATCTTGAACAATTGGCATTCTTATTTACTATCTCAGATAATAGATTACTTATAGAAAAGCGTTGCAACGTCAAATTATTATGGATGCCATTTTGCCATCGAAACAGTTCGTCATTGAGAAGACGTCGTGGACCACAGCACCATCTTTACTCCCTTTGATTGGACCATTCGGTGGTCGTCACTAATTTCGAAAGGGCCTTGTGAATGTATTGCAGCTCTTCAACTAAAAGTTCTAATGCTACTCCTTCTGTCATAAACTACTCAGTGAAAGGTGAAAGAAAGTTCAGACAAAGTTAGATGACAGTACATCCGATGCAGTTTGGAATACACCAATTTTGTAGAACAATCTCGCTTATGGAACTGTGTCGGCAAATATGTAAAAGTGTTTCAGATGGCTCAGTGCAGCACGGAATCCGTCAAAGTCCACTCGAATAAACTATTCAGGTATTTAATGCTCCAAAGGTTGACAAGAACCGTACTTCAATTATAGCAAGAAATCACTAAAGAAACTGAGCCAGTTTCTTTTCTATTCTTTTTCTAAAAACCACTAAACTCTAACGTATTTATGGAAAAAATCGACTCCTTTGAAGACCAATCTGTGCACAGGAAAAACGGGGCAGCGCATCAAGCAGAAAAAAAAGTTGCTGCCCTCTTATTCGAATTAGAATTTTATAAACTACATAGACTTTTCAAAATGGCTGCCAAAACATTATTAGCAAAAAAAGACCATAGTACAGTAGATCAATTTGCTAACTGGGATTCTGTACATGAAAATGGCATCGAAGAAATTTGCTGCTGCTCTCTGACTTGTATGCGCTGATCAGAGAAAGCTTACGAGGTCTACGTTGTTCACCCCATCAAATCATGCTGAAATTTTGGGTGCTTTACTTTGGATTGAAAAAGAATTTACTTTTTCTGTGAGCCAACTCATAGTTCGCTTTGATATACTAACGAACTTAATATACTATTACATCGTATGATTTATTCGATCAGTGCTGCACTCCACTGGAATTGACCCGACGTGAACACATAGATCCGTATTTTCAAAATGATTGCTACTCCGGAAAATTCGCTGAGTAAAGTTTCATATTTAACTATACTGTTACCTTATCAAATTAAAATAGACATAAATGAAAAAAATGAGATTATATGAAGATTGGCTGCAAAATTTTCGATTTCCCGTAGGCAGATTAACTGCTACACAATCGTAACCTGGAGATAAATAAATTATTATCAAGGATAGTGAGACAGCAGCTAGGGTACATAAAATGGCGCCCACTGAGTGATAAAACTTCAATCGAGTGGTACTCCACTGAGATGGATTCGATTCGATATGACTACGGATACATTTAGGAAAAATGAATGGCTGCGCACAATCTACCAGGATTAATTTGCCTGACTGTGAGGAAGGAGATTGCTGAAACGTCAGTCAAATGGAACTTTATAACAACTTGGTGTTAGCCTATGAATGAAAAAATTATGTTCATCTCTTTTTTGCAGAAATAATTTCCGAGAGCATAAAACTTACATATACATCATCAACAGCACTGTTTGGTTTCTGAACATTAATACCGAAGCGACGTTGAAGGTGAGATCGGCGAGAAGCATACCAATCTGCACACCGAGTGAAAGTGGGTACTTGCTACCCATCCTTAACTTTGAGGTTTCACTTTTTGCAGTTTTTTCGGGAAAGCTGACCACCTAATAGCTTAAATCTTCAGTGTGGCTTGAGTGGGTCATGTCAAATGCCAAAAGATATATGGACTACACCGATGAGGCACTTGACAGCAGTTTCTCTCAAGCTGTGAAGTTTAAAATTTTATTCAGAAACTTGAGTAAGAGTAGGTAAATATTGAAGGTTAGACTCTGGTGGCAACATTGTAGGTAACTGGGAAGTGGTGATGAGGTGGAAATTCTAGCACTCTATCTCATTATTATCTCCAGAATCGACCGAATAATCATCACTTCGAACCAAGATTTTCGAAAAAATTGCACAGCATTTTAGATTTAGATCTGATTTAGCGCAATTTTTCACGAAAATTTCTTCAATATGTATTCCTTTTTTCCATAACCTTTTCACGCTTTGTTTCACTGATCGCTCATTCAGCTCATTCTGTGCCTTCGAAGATTTACTTTAGTGAGGAAAGCACAAAACGGTTTGACATTTTTCGGACAATGACTGAGAAAAACATCACAGGGAACGTCCTGTGGTCGCTCAGGTGCGCTGAGCTTGAAGTGCTCAGAAATGAAAACAAACTGTTGTATTCATTAACTACTTACACCTTTGGTTCAACGAGTCGGCGGTTTGTAGGATGGGGAAGACAAAGTAGTATCTCAGAACTCAAAGTCAGTGCCAACGAGCACAATAGCAGTTAGAAGAAGTTTGTGCCGAGAGTCAAACGATTCTGCCTAAAATGGCGCTGAGTTGAGTACATTAGTTGCTATGAACAATACTTTAAGAGGCCGTGTAGCACAATGGTTAATTCAAAAGAGTATCAGGAAGTGAGGCGATAAGCGAAATGCTGATTCGATCTCCTTCATCAACACTCTCTTGCTCTCAACCAACGAACGGCTTAGGAAACGTCTTAGATTGTGAAAACTGTAAGAAGAATCGTTATGACCAGTATTCTACGAGAGTCATGAAGAAGACTACAATTTTCAGACTACATTGAAAGTAGTGAAGGCCAGAAGTGAATCAAATTAAGTGATATTACACGGGAAATATGATGAAGAGTCTAAAAATGAGATATTTACTGGAATATCAACCTTAAAGTATAAGATGTTGCTCTGAAACTCGGCAACATTACGAAAAGGAAGAAAAAAGTTTGTATGTATGACTGTTACTTGGCGATCCGACTCCTATAGGCGCCATACGTCAAGAAAATTGTGACTGTTCCAAGTTTAAATTTTTTTGCGATGTCATGATCTCCGTGGAGGCCATTATAAGTGTCACACTGGCCAGTACGAGATCTACACATGCCATTCTTTTCCTCGATTTACTTCAGCGTGCAGAAGTTATCTCGACTTCTTACAACCACTCAACCGCTTATCCAGAACAGATGCTTCGGCAAACGCTGCTTAATGGGTAAGTGTCTTAATTCACAAATTCTTCTTTGTTTTCTCAATTCCTTGAGAGAGTGTTGGTGCTAGATCACTGTGCGCTTCAAAGGATGTTGGCCAGTGGAGAAGGTGCAGAGATGACTTCGAAAGGAACTGATATAAAAACCGTCAAGTAAACATCATAATATTCCTTACGCAACATGTACAACCTCATAATATGCTGGCACAAATCATAGTATAGTGGGCTGCAGCATTTTCTTCCACACACGAAAGAGATGTGTGTGTAACAAAAAAAGTTGGTGTAGAGAAGAATATGGTGCACATATATTTAAGGAGTTTATAAAGCGAAATCGCAACTCGACCAAACCCGCTAAAGATTGTTGGCTGATAGCTAACATAGAGATGTTGATGAATCAGTGGTGGAGCAAATGCGCCTCGGTGGTGTAGTGGTAGTAGCACGTGTCCCCAGTATGGATGAAACGTGGGTTCGGTTCTCTCCTGAGGCCGTGTTTTTGCTCACCACTCAATTCTCTTAGGTATGTATGGTAAGAGTGCCAAAATCGTTTTAAAAATGGTAAAACTGATTTTTATCATGAAATTCCTGCACAGCAACTAAATGCATGACAAAGTGGCACACGTGGCCTTTATAGCGGTCATCGCTTGTGAAAACAATTACGCGCCGTAACGAAGTGTTAAGTAAACATATCTCAGCTCATATCGCACTTTGTTTCAATGGCAGTAAAAAAAGGTTTAGTTTAGAATAAAATCTTCGTATACATAATCAGAGCACTCTTGTCTTACTGGGACCAATGACATTTTTTTTACTCTATTGCATTATTATGTTCATAATAATTTCTATACGGTCTGATCGAAATTTTGAGCCTTTCACAGGTCCATATGGCATCTCTACTGGTATGCGTACTTTCCAGCGCTCTCTCACGAGTCATCAGTACCATAAGCCTTACAGTTCATCCCTACTACTAATAGCAGCTACGCCGAAGACGTATTATTTTAGACGAAATGAAAGGATTATTTGAAGTTGCCATAGACTTCCGATCACTCTGTGCCGCAACAGAATGTCGAAACGTACGTACACCACCAGAGATACCACACCAGACTTCTGAAAGGTTTGAAGCATTCTGTCAGACTTTATCGAGCTTTCAAGCGAGGTTTCAGACATAGTCAATTGGAAGGTAAGAATGTCCTTCATATTTGGGCTGCAAAAAAAATTTAATAAGCTCAATATCGTTCAGCATGACACGTTATGTTCCCCATATATCTTGTGTTTGCAATTGCAACTCTTCTGTGAAAAATTTCATCATAAAGCGTCATTATCACTTTTTGAGCGCCTTAGTTGTAATCAAGCACACATTTTGAAGAGCACTGTAAATTAATATATGCAACTAATGCTATAGAACACAATCTTATTGTCACATTGAAAACTAAATTTGCAGTCACAAATTGGTTAAAACATTACTGTTAAGATGGAGAATCAGCCTAGAAATTGAAGGATGAGCATAGAGCGAGGGACGTTGCAAAGAACGCTAGCAATATCTGTCACCATGGTAACCGACTATTGCCGGTGGTAACGTTGATTGTCGGGCTGAAGCCATTTTGACCGTCTTGTACGTTTTTTCCTTGAAACTACTTTATTCTTCCAAGATTTCTCCACTACGTTTAAGAAGATTCTAGCATTTAGTGTACTGCCAGCAAACTGACAATATTTCAACAACAGTATTCAAACTTGTTTTGATCATTTCAGCTTTCAGAGTGAAATGATTCATATTTTTCAAATCAGTCTTTATCGTATAGTTTCTTCTTTATATCTGCGATTGAAGAAAATTTTAGCTGGAAAGATTGACTCTCCATAAATCTTAGTATAAATTATAATATATATAAATCTTAAGTCGGTCAAATGTCGTTGCCTTAATTGTCTTTATCCTTCGGAAGCTGACGTTCCAACCACTGCACCTATTCTATGAATTACGTAATTTATATAACGTTAGTCATATAATTCCGTAGGTTATTTATAGTTCAATATGAAAACCTGCTCTATAAATGAACTTCATGTTGTTGTAAATTAAGACCTCACTTTTTGTAAGGGGTAGGACTACCAAGTGATGTCCACTTGACGCTCAGATTCGCCCACATCATAAAATCAAGCAGAGAAAAGGTACCCGTAATTCGTGATATTGAAGAGTTTGTTCGTTTCGGCTCATTTTTGCATTTTTTTGTGCTTTTCCAAGCTCTCCGAGTGTTCTGCGTGTTGATGTTCTTGACTTTTTCGCCTCGATCGTAACAACACTTGACGAGCATCACATTGTTTTGTACCACATATGTAATCTTGTGAGCACATTGACGAATTTTGAGTTATCATCGAGATGTTTTTTCAAGTGATGTAAAGTGATCTACTGGTTTCACTAGAGTATTCTTTCTGGCACTCCTTGCGTGATATTAATTATAGTGTGCTCAACTCACACAACCTCTCCTTTACCTGAAGACAGATTATACAATTTTTTGAGTTACAGACGGTCACATAGGATATTAGGGACTAGTTGACGGTTTAGGATGTAAGCTGGGAGTTCTACAACTGCCACAGTATTTTTAATGAAATTGAAGCCTTTTCACTGCTTGAATTTTTGTTCTAGATTCATCTGAGCATCATCTCCACGTGAACAACACTGGTAGGCTCACCCCTTACAAAACAATGAGGAGTTTTACTCTAGCCAAGCAGCGTTCATTTGTACAGCAATTCTCATTAACACTAAGGGCAGTCCCCCAATCGAATGAATAGTTTAACATAAAATGGGTAGGCTCTGAAGAAGGAGAGGTCGCGGAAAGTCGGCCAACGATTCACGACGACAACGACGTGAACAGCGACAGTCCCCGTCATCTCAGCGAGGGCAGTCTTCACGATTCACGTGATTCATTAACGCTCTTGTAAACAAGACAAGACTCAAGATTACGTGAGATTACGTGCATTTGACAAAATCATTGCTTGACAGAAAAGATGAGCTTCTCAGTGATATTTGTCATCGCCGTTGTAAAGTGTATATCTGAATGGCTCGTTTTCTCGGACCATATGGGCGTTAGTGCGATTGCCACTTCTTTCTCTGCCATTCACAGTGGCGGCGGTCGTGTTGTTGTTGATGGCGGAGATGGTGTCGGTGGCATGGTGGCGACGGTGATGGTGAAATCAGACGAGCCGAATCAGATCAGAGCAGCTCACTCCTCAATAGTGTAGTTGTGTGTGTGTGTGTGTGTGTGTGTGTGTGTGTGTGTGTGTGTGTGTGTGTGTGGTGTGTGTGTGTGTGTGTGTGTGTGTGTGTGTGTGTGTGTGTGTGTGTGTGTGTGTGTGTGTGTGTGTGTGTGTGTGTGTGTGATTGCTGTCGTATGCGAGAAACGCTTCGAAGTGATTCTAAGCCGTGATAACGGCATTTTGGTCTTGAATCATGCTTGAAAATATCTTTCCTCAAACTTTTATAAAAACAGAGCAATTGTGCAATCTTAGCTAAGTTTTTCTTTCAATTCTACTTCTTCGTGTCTGTAAAAAACTGAGGTTTCATGGGATTATTCGTTTTGTATAATAGTTCTACCGTGGTTCAGATCACAATACCCATCTAGTCTCAGTTCCAGAAAATGTATTAAAGCCATCTTTGGCCAATCTTAAGTAGTATTTCTTTTGTTTTTCAAGCCAGAATATACTAGCAAAAAAAAAGCACCTATAGATTTCATACTGGCCACTGTGCTTCTTGTAAATTACCCCCACTGATGTTATGACATTGCAAGGGTGTAAAAGTTAGAGAGGTCACTATTTTCTTGTCGTATAACGCCTATAAATGTCAGATCGCCAAGTAAGAATCATGAATACGGACTTTTTCTTCGTAATACTGCCGATTTTCAGTATAGGATCTAGTAGCTAGAGCCCTGAGATTCCAATATTTAGTTCATTCAAATATTCTTCATCATAATTTCTATCTGGGGGCACAACCTCTGTTATAGATCTGCTGTTTATGTTTCAACACCCCCCCCCTCCCCCCTATTTAGAGTAGAGCTTAACCTGTTGAATACCACGTTGATCTTCCACACGACAGGCGGCGGAACAGCGCGGAATGCTCAGTCTGTTGCAACGACACTGTAGTGGCTTCTCTTGCTGGGTGCGCCGTAAAAAATCCTCATGCGATGCGAATAATTGTACATATTTGTACCATTCGACAATTAAGCCATCTTCGCTATGCTGATGATATCGTCCTCATAACACCAAGCATCAGCCAAGCGGAACGAATGTTGACCGATTTCGATACGCGGAGCGAATATTGACCGATTTCGATAACGCCTGTGGAAAGATTGGTCTTCAACTAAATCTAACGAAAACGATGTTCATGAGAAGCGGATGGGTTTTGAATGCCCCATTCACGGTTAACGGAATGAATATCTCCGAGTGCTCCAGTAACGTCTATCTAGGTCACGAAATCAACATGATGAACGACCTAGCTCCAGAGGTGAGCTGGAGGAGACGAGCGGCTTGGGGAGCGTTTAAGAGCATCGAAGATGTAGTGAAGAGGATAAAGAACATCCGACTCTGAGCCCACCATTTTCGACTCAGCAATTATCCCTGTCCAACGTATTCGCTAAGTAAGCAGGATGAAAGATCACTTGGTGTTATTGAACGCACACTCAAAAGGTCGATGCTAGGAGTATTCCGTATCTCGCAGATGAGAGAAAGGATCCGAAGTTCCAACCTACGTCAGGAATAAAGGTCCAAGACGTCGTTCTACGCGAGAGGATATTTAAAACAAGGTGGGCCAGACATGTGATATGCTTCACGATGGACAAGAGCCGTTACCGACTGGATTCCTTAAGATATCAAGCGCTCTACAGGAAGACCACCGACCCGATGGTCCGATTTCTTCACGAAAGGCGTAGAAGAAAGATATGATGCTCAGAGATTTCCTAGAGCAAGGAGGACAACTGGGCTACTTTTGCACACGAAAGGGAAAAATGGAAATGTTGCTGGTACTCGCTCGAGTCACTCGACGATCAACGGGACGACAGGTGATACAGGTGATTTGTACTATATGAGACTTAAGAAGTTAAGCTGATTCAGATGGAGTTTGAATATTTATGTTATTTTTTAGTGCACAGAAAATCGAGGGCTATAATATCCTCGCACAATTTTTTCAAAAACTTGTAATTTGTATG
The DNA here is from genome assembly GCA_019055375.1 of Parelaphostrongylus tenuis. NCBI lineage: Eukaryota > Metazoa > Nematoda > Chromadorea > Rhabditida > Metastrongylidae > Parelaphostrongylus > Parelaphostrongylus tenuis. The sequence goes on along the minus strand of JAHQIW010000257.1, from coordinate 202,232 downwards.
TTTACCGTAAGCGCACCAGTGGTGACATGGGAAGTAAGTATTGCCAACCATTATTGGTTGAGAAGTGTTGGACTACAGGGCGTCGACAATTTTAAGCTACATTTTAGACAATATTTGTTAGCGTCACAATGATTGTATAATCCCAGTACATTGTAAACCTCAGTGCCAAGCGTAGGAAAGTTGTCATGGTGATTATCTAGCTTCACTGTAATTTGTCAATGTGTCATTGATAGACTTGCACTTGTTTTGATTTGATGGCGACCTTAAATCTATATCCACATGTCTTTGTGTGTATGTATATCTATATACATATGCACATATATGCATATATATGAAGGTTGTATATATAAAGTATATATGTGTATATACATGCAACATGTATGTGTACTTATATGTACACATACATGAATATATACCCAGATACATACATATATAAATAAATAAATAAATAATATATTAATAAATATAATATATATATATATATATATATATATGAATATGTTTGAACGCCTGTGGTGCAGTGGTTAGAGTAGTCTGCGTCGCCACACGAGGTCAGTGGTTCGATCACGCGCTCACGGTTCACCAAGCCATCTTTCTCTCCGGGCTCGGTAAATTGGTACCAGACTGTTCTCAGGCTTGTTAGGGAGGATAAGCAACACTGACTCGGTACAGCAGAAGACCACCGCGAGTCTTTGTAAAGGCTAGATTGCATTCAATCACCTCAAACGAGGTTAAAAATTGAAGACGAGTGCGTGACGGATCCCTCAGGGATTATTCAACGCCAAAGCTTTATGATTTATCCTTTATACAATTGGCAACATCGCAAATGGTGCAGACTGGTGCGTATAACGCAGGGTTAGAGGTGCGGTACAGCACAAACACGGTCATTGGTTCGCTCTTAATGCTCCAGAGAGAATCAACTTGACATTATTCAACGACATTCATGACGAATGCAAAGGATAGTTGATAACCTAATCTGACGGAATGTTCTCAAATGACGATTGCAGCACAACTAACCGAGTCAGGAAATCGTTATTGTTGGTGTAGCATATGAAGACAGGTTAAAAATGAATAAATAAAGTAGTTTGATATGGGCAATAAACTAAAAAAACTAGTGTTGATCCTATCGATTTTATCTGCATAGCTTATCGTTGTGTCAGTCACTGAAAGGCTCCAGCTATGAAGGTTTCTATTTCTCTCTTTCAAATTCCCGAACACAACCACCGGGATATCACGCGTTCTATTCCTACTGTTGTTTCGCTGGAAAGTCAACAAGACTAGGCTATAGAGTTCACAAATTGATGCATGGATGTGATCAGACGTATTCGTATAAAAGTAATTCGAGCGCAGGAACGGCATGTATTCATCCGTTGAAAGCACTTGAGCATTAGAGTGCAGAGGTAAGGTATAAACCACCTATTTGACACATGATCGCGTGAACTACTGAATTTGGTTTCCACACGAGGATATTAACTAACCAGGCAGAAAAGAATAGAGCATGAACCTTTCAGCGCTGGCCAATACCCAAAGCGTGCCTTAAGCTAATTTGATTTCATCAAGCATCGTTTTAGGTGATTAATTGCATATGTGGTCTAAGTAATGACTTACAGTAAGCTAACGATTTACAATGTGTTATTCTCCAGAAAAGATTGGTGACTATTTGTCGACTCTGGAGGAATAAAAGACTCGAAGAACCTGAGTTAAGGTATCGATCACGTTTGCATTGCGGGACAACTCCAACCATCGCGCCACACGCACCTACTTATGAATTATTCTATTCATATCGAGGAGCATTAGAGGTTGGCAGACCTTCAACTATAACTTCAAAGGCTCCACTTATGTGTGAAAATTTCTGCATATTCATGGACACTGAAACTATATATTTGGGTTTACCCTAACGAGCAGCTTTTCATAGAAGTTTTCCCGTTCATAACTGAACATCCTCATGAGGAGACGAGTTTTACTTATCAAATATCTAACTCTTCACAACATTTTTTTCACAGTGAATATGTCTGAGGCTGAATGAGGGAATGAGAGCGAGAGTTGCAATTTTTTCAAGAGAAAAATGATGATGACACTAAATAACGTATTATTCTTCCCTAAAATCTCTTTTCACTGGTGAATAGAATTGTTTTCACGAAAGCGATTTCATCACAAATAGTGTGTTCAGAAAACAAAAACTTCGTTTTTCATCACAATTCATAACTCTCTCCTGTTGTGAGAACACTCATTGCGAATCACGGAATAAATTCAAGAAGCGGCTCTAGACTTTTCCCACGTGTTTCGAGAGTTAAATTACTTTTTTCCAGTAGAATAATGGATGGAAATACTGATTGGGTAGCTCAGAATTTACAAAGACAGGTGAGATGCCACAAAAAACCGCACTTTTTTAAAACTAGAGAATGTCATTCAGCGAAAAATTCTCGAAGAGAAACAACGACAGAAGCGGATTGCATCGGCGACAATTCGTTGCAATCAAATGCCGTGTGCTGATATCAACTCTATGGATCCAACACGTGGGTACGTGGAAATCACCACTATCAAAATCGTTGCTCACACCTGTACAGGTTCAAATGAGGTTTATTAGCTTTTCTAAAATATTCAATAGATTGAATAAATAATGCCGATTTCTTTTTTAGTGAAATGAGTGATAAAACAAATAGCACGAGAAATGGCCATTTGATTGATTTCTATTCACAATAAAGCACAAAATTTTGTCGAAATGGTCATCAGATAATGGAGTTAGTTTGCTTCAGATTCGGACTTTCTTCAACAGCCTGTTACGATGGTCCGTTAGCAACTTGCGCTGATCCTGATTCTACCGCATCAACGCTGATCAGCGTAAGTACAGGGCAGGATACGATGGTATCTGAGAGACTTTTGACACCTGCCACAACTAGTAAGGACCTACCGAGGTGGGAGTCTTTTTTCAAGCAGATTTAAGTGCCTCTGTCTTATCTTCTCCTTATGGTAATGCAATCACTTTGAGTGAATAAAGATTGCTAGACATTTTTTGATTTCTTTGCCAACAACAAATTACCACACTATATCTCACACTACAATACGGTGGTTTCTCATGGTTTTTTTTACCATGCAAAAGACGAAAATTCCCTAATATAAGGCTTCGCTTGATTAGTAATATATTCTTGGGCAATATTCTTGTAATTGTTGTTTTCTTGCAGCACCAACAGCAACTCACCCGTAAAATATTTAGCTGAAAGGATGGAGAGATCCGATTTATCGTCTTGCGTCGCTAGCGACGAAGAGGAGCTTGTGTGTATGTTTTTTTCCTTTCTTAGTACATGTGATTACAAATTCTAGAGGATAAGTATAAATATTTTATTCTGGCTTTACCGAACTTAATGTACAAGATTAAATAAATCAACGGGTTTACATGACTGATTTGTTCTTAGTTGTCTCATTCGGTAAAATACTACACACGGGGAAGTAAGACAAGAGCTTGTTAGTGCAAAGTTTATGCGACAATAACTACCATTTTGGTAGGTATCGATTCTTTAAAACGTGGAAAGGATGTCATGTTAATATGGGGCTATTGGACCTAGCAACTTTACTACTTCAGGGTAATAAGGAAACTATTTTTATCAAACATTGCTATTGTCCCATGGTTTCTTACGCAATCTAGCGCTCCGCTAAACAAACTAAATTGTTATTCATTCAAAGGATTGACTATTTGACAATATGATCTGATCACCACCACGACGAATAATATGCAACCATTTGCTGAGCAAAGGATGAATGCATACTTCCCAAAATAAATAAGGCTGATGGTCAAAAAATCGGTGAGGTCACATCAAGGTGGTTGATAGACTTTGAATTTTTCCTTGTAGTCTTTAATTTCTTTCACCAACAGAGTTCCTTCAAAGCGCGGGAGAGCTAACCGATGGAGCAATATCAGGAGTATATGATGGATGTGGCACCGTGGTACAGCTCATTTTCTCTGAAATGTGGCGAGTCGACTTTGCAGTGTGCGCCTGCGCGCTGTTTCAGAGAAGGACGATACTGAGTCGATTTCGACGCTTCGCTCGCACTCAGTAACTAACTCGGAGTTGTTCACCGTAGACGTCGACATTGATTGTCTGCTTCTTGTCAAACAGCTCCCAAAATAGCATGCCTTCCCGATCCTAGAGAACGGGAGCATAGTTTCCAGAATATGGAAATTTAACTTTGTTTGAGCTAGCGGGTCTACGCGGCTAGCTAGCTAGCACAGGTGAAGTGTGTTGTTCTCGAAGTAGACACAAGACTTATCTGCAGTACTAATCGACTTGAAAACATCCTATCTCTGTGGTCGCAGCAGAATACTTCCGCAAATAATCGCTTGTGCACGGCAGTCGTGTTCTGTTAATGCAGGAGGTGCCCATCGAAACATCACTGTATAAAGCCCCGCTAAACTTCTATGGTCTAATGCTTTTATAGCTTTATTGCTCTTGAATCAAGCTACTGTAATATTCTCCAACATGCTACAGGCTTTTGGTAATAACCCGATTTGAAATAGAAAAAACTGAACAAAGCAGTAGTGTGAAGATTCGATGCTACAGCCTAAGTCTTTTCTATAAGTTTATATTTTCTAACAACGCGGGAAGTATTTTTGGATAGCTCTGACATGTTTTTTAATTGTGCTGCCGTGGTTTTCACTTACTAAGAGATCATTCAAGTGGAATTCACACGTTGTGTAAATTTCTCCACACCGAGTCAGGCAAACATTTGTATGAGGATAAACATATGTCTTCAAGACGATTATTTACCTCTTGCTCGTTCTTTCAATTGCTTACCCTCGTCCAAAACGCCCCTAATCAATGCAAGCAGCCGAGATATCTGATTTCTCGAGAGAGAAGTAACTTTGACATCAAAATCCTTAAGCCGTTCTTCATCGCGCTGGTGCAGTTAGTGGTTTGGCGAGGTTTGTAAATTCATAAAAAACTCATAAATAAAAATAATAATTAACTAACGGAAATCTTAACGAATAACGCGTGGTACGTGTGAAACAGAAATTTATCCTGAATGAACAGAGTTGCAAAAGAGCCTTTCTAGAGAAAGTATAATTCTAAATTTCGCGCGATAGTTTCCGAATGACCGCTGATAGTTAAATGAGAAGCCTTTATCCAGCAAAAGAAGTCGCTTCAGAAAGTTCTTGCCCTGTGACGAAAATGATTCTTATTTTCCGCTACTTGCATAAACGTCTTTAATACTTCTTTTGACAAAATATCAGCATCTAGATGATAAACTTATCAAAAAGGAAGAAGGAGAAGTAGGAGGGACCCGATACTGTGGCAGCGCGTGCTGTCCCGGAAAGGTATATTAACAGTTCAAGTCCGTGGTGTAAAAACATCAACCTCCATGTTTTGGTTGTATATCATTATTTTTGCGTTTATAAATCACATCGTGTTTGCGGTTCATAAGACAAACTTTAGTACCGAACAAGAGATGTGATGTCTTTTCAATTTTTATTACTTGTTATAAAGCAATGTAAACGACGGGAACAAAAACATTCATGTTTGATCAGCTGACCAGAGAAATTTGTCTTGATCACAAATCTTCAATTTTATCACATCGTCTTCCTTTAGCGTCTGACACATGGAAAAATGCGGAAGATAAATCTGACGTTGAAGAACACACTCTTCCATCCGAGGAATCTCCTGCATACGATGAAATCACAGCGAATTTGGAGAAGTAGGTTTATCAGCGCAAAATGTTAGAAAATATTTTTGTGATGACCATTGTGGTTTTGTGGCGATTGTTTTTTTCTGAAGAAACTACTTTTGAGATCTTTTTCACATTATTTTTTAAACATTTTACTGGATTTGTTTCACTTCCACATTACGCAGTCAATCAGAGATAAGACGTCACCGATGAGCTTCTATAACGTCAACTGCCTTTCTCATTGAATAGTGAGGTTTGGATAATGAATAGGAGGTATTCATTGACCAGCCATTGTCAAATTTCGTATAACTTGCTCCATCACTGCAACTAAATGATGTCTTTCTCTCTGGAATTGAACTCTGTGGTATTTTCAAGTGACTTTCAGGAACTTTTTTGTACCTATTGATCTAGACAAAAATTTTGGCACAGTAATTACCGCTAATATCTCTCGCATGTTCGTAACTCTTCGAAAGCTTTCGGCCCGCACTTTCCCTTTTCGGAAATCAACTTGTCCGTAATATCACAGCCCTTGTGTTCGATTTAGGACCGATTGCCAAATTTTGTCATCATTGATTCTGTGCATACAGAAAAATGCGCTATACAACAGATACATCATCATGAAGTTCTTGCGAACAGTTGCCCTCATTCTGTGTAGAACCAAAAGCTTCCCACTTTTCACCTTCGCTCTAGTCTGAGCTTCGAAAGTACTTCAAAGTAAACTTTCTATTTGCTAAACCTTTCTATTTGGTCCTTAGTCTTTATACAAAATGTTCTAGTCGTCTCATCATTATATTCCTCATCATACACTCGTATAAAATAGATTAGTGCACTCTACCCGATGTCATAAAATAGTCGACGCAGTTAACTGCTTTCTGGGTGACAGTTTAGTGACAGCCACCATTTTCTTTCAAACTAAAGCCACAAAAGGGTGCGCACACCGTGAATTCTAGTTTGTTTAGCATCGTGACGATGCGTGAGTGCAGATTTGACTAATTAAAGAACTTACTGTGATCCATCATACCAGTGCTGGGCTATCCCAGATAGGAGTGGTGCCACTTTCTTCACCGTTGAAGTATGGAAGCCTGTGCTAAAGTGCCCCAATTTCATTGGCGTCGGTGGCTAATTCGGCCGCAATTAATCAGAAGATTAGATAAAATCTTAAGAAATTAAAATTACTTGATTTCATTACAAAATCTAAAATTTATTACAGATTCGTTGAAGCTCCTGCTAAGCGAAATGTAGTGTACAAATGCTCAATAACGAGAGACAAACGAGGAATGGATAAAGGCATGTATCCTACATACTATCTGCATCTCGAGCGAGAGGACAAGAAAAAGGTGAAAAACTAACTTATGTATTCAATGTCATTAGTGTGAAGAACTAAGTGTAAAGGGATTATTCCAAAAGTGTAAAAATCTTTGCAGAAAAAAATGACACTTTTGCGTTGTTTTTACCTTTGAACCAGCCCCCTAGGAAAAATGTGTTTTTTGCTTTTCTTTTCAAAGTTTTGGTAGTCATTCGGTAGCTTGAATCTCAAGAATTTTATGTTGCACTTGTTTTTAGAGAAGAGCTTCTTAATGTGATGTACAGACAGAGAAATTCGGTTCCACACTTGGTGGAGCGTTCTTTGTGCGGTAATGAGGATAGAATTTTGCAACATTGGCGCCAAGCCACCACGCTTTCCAAACAGAACGGTCATTTGATAGTACAAATTTAGATGATCCTGAGGCACTGCACAGAAACGTTGTTCTATCGTTCTGTGGACTTAGGATTCTCAATTTCATTTCACATCAGTAATAATGAGCGCATGTGGCTCAGTGGCTAGAGGTGTTCTGTGTAGCACTGCAAAGTCAACTGGCTAACAAACGTAAGCCCAAGCCTACATGCGAAAAGCATATGGACGTGGAGAGGACCTCTTAGAGTATCACTGTCTTATGTTTTACCTAGAGGTCTTTCAAAAAGGAGAAAGAATCCTAAATTCTATAACAAATATCACGCGCCACATGTGAATGGCTCTTCGCGGTGAATGCACGCCTAGTGCGAAACCAAGTTTCTTTTGCAGCTACAGCGCACATGAGTCCTTTTCCAAAACCAAGTACATCATTAAAAGTGTCGAGAGTTGAACTGTCGAATGCTTTTTGAAAGTCTAAAAGAGAAAATTTCTAGGGCGGAAAATGCCCGAATGCCAAACATAATTTCATTTTCACTGACGCAGTACACTAAAAAGTTTTTTTTTTCTAGAAAGCAAGCACAGCATTGAAATTCTTGAGGTGCAAAATTCTATGGAATAAATTTTAAAACTCTGAAAATAAGCAAAAACGAATTTTTCCCAAGGGGCTGAAAGAGGGTGGAGATAATGAGGATAACAGTACCAAAAAAATTTTCACGGAATGTATGTTAGCTCTAGATTTTGAGGAAAATAATTACTCTTTAGCTTGGTCTTCTTCCAAATGAAAAGCAAATAAAATATCTTGCTAATACGCTCTTTTCCTTCCATTAATATTGGACTACGTTTAGAAATGTGTTCTTCCTACATAATTGAGCAGCAGTGTACCTATAAATTATTTCAGAAAATTATGATTTTTTTGCTTTATAGTAGGCTTAAATTCTGTGCTATTGTGGAACTCTTGCTTATTGCACTTCTTTTTTGAATTACTGACTTATTGAAATAACTCAAATGGCTACTGGTGCACAATGGTACGCGCTTTAAAGTACTCTCCAATGTTTCCGTTTTCTCGTGATGTAATTATCAAAAAGATTGCTTTTATTTCTGACAGGCTCATTCAAAGTTCTGAAGGTACTTTGAGCAGGGGATATACGGCTACATGACATAAATTAGATTTATTAAGTAGATATGTGGGATAATTTGTGGACATCTACTTGAGCTATGTAGATGACGTAATTGGAATAGAAGTGTATAACAAAAAATGGTCTCTATGTCTGGTTACGAGACTGCTCTTATGGTGATTTCAATAATGTCCCATCTTTTTCTTTTTACTTGATTTGTATTGCCAGTCTTTTTGCTTTGTGGATATCGGTACTTTCACATTCATTTCGTCCTCTTCGTGATCATCATGAATGTCGTAGAATACTCGTTGACCCACGTCTTACAATCTCAAGACAGCCTAGCTGTGGCATTCCATTGGGCATTCGTTGTTGATTGCCGGAGAGTGGGTCCCTCGATTAAGCTTTAACGTGATTTCCATCCTTGCGAACACGCCGAATAGCTCACGTTTGTCCGGGAAGACAACATCACCGACATGATGCATGGTCAAGCAATCAGAAGTCGTTATATGGGCCAAATATGGATCCACTTACTTTCAAACTATGCTTGATGAAGTCGAATGCATGGGGCAACAAGAGATTGACCTATGCCGAAAGCTTGTCCTTTTGTACTCCTATTATTTTTAGAAATCTAGCAAACACATATAACTCAAAATGTGCGAAAAAGCTATTCTTAATGGTATAAAACCAGTGACAATTCAAATTTCCTCTTTCTTATCGTTTTCATGCCAGCATTCCATAGCACTTTCAGATTTTTCTTTTGGCTGCACGGCGACGGAAGAAAAGCACCACCGCCAATTATCTAATCTCAACTGATCCTACTGATCTGAAACGGGAGGGATCAGCATTTGTAGGTAAAGTAAGGTGTGTATGTAAATTTACATCATCTCTTTTATTTTTTATGAGTATTGTACATTCTTTCCTCATAGTGTAAAGAGCAAAATGACAAAAGATATAGAAGATACCAGTATGGGACAGAACTTGAACATTGGTAATATGGCTAAGAACTGTTTGGACAAATGCTCACAGACTACTAGAATGACTGACATTTTATAATCGTGCAGATTTCACTTCGTCATACCCTTTACTACTACTTTGATGGCTCGTTATATCTTCAACTCTCACAACGGAAAGTGCTCGACTAAATGGAGATCATGAACGGAAAAACTGACCGCTTTGCGAACTGAGTTTTTTTATGGACGTTAATTCTGACTTAGACGTAACATTTGCTGGGCTACAAAGCAGCAAACCTTCTTTCGAGACACAGTGGTAGCCGTGGTGCACCTTACCTTCTCATTTATCGGAATAATCACTTTCACAATCACTAAAATGTTAGCAAAATCAAAGAGGAAATTGCAACGAAAAATATGGTAGTGTCTTTGAGCACTAAGCGCTCAAGATCTTGACAGAATTCTCAACCATATACAGATTCTGTTGCAAATTCTATTCAATATAGGTCAAATGCGATTGGAACCATGTTCACATTATACGACTCTGGTTTGAATCCAAAAAAGTCAACGATCACTTCACATATTCGGCAGGAACTAGCAGCTGTTATTTACGTAAGCCTGGTGTTGTCTTAAACTCATATATGCGATAAGGAGACGTGTTGCGCAATGGTTAGAGGTGCCTGAAAATTTCATTAAACAGTTTGCCATTTCGATAAGTTGGTACTACCCGAGCTCCAACCTTACTACATTTCCGGGGTCGGCAGATCGATAGAAAACTTGTCTGGGAGGGTTTGAACACTGGTTTGTCGCATTGGTAAATCCTCCTAAATCAGTTTGTAGACCAGTCATTTATTAAATCACCTCATGAGCACTTAATGAAGTCAGATGTAAGAAGCATTCCTCAGAGATTAATCAACACTTAGTGCTTAATCCGCTCTTATCGTATATGGCACACGCCTGACTACAAAATGTCCATTAGAAGCTTTATTATTCAATTAAGAAAATAAATCTAGAAGTAAATTTTTGTCATATGACGTGTAGTGGAACCTTGAAACTATCGAAAATGAGCCTATGCGCATGCTTTTTTGGAAAATCAAAATCCAAATACAAAACCAATAGACGTTATTGATAAGATTTTAGTAGTTCAAACTGAAATTCTAAACCGGGACAACTTTACGATGTCGTTCATCTACCTTTCGTTCACTGAGGAAAGCGCAGCGAATGACTAGCTTCTCACCATGCGGATCAATCACTTTTTAGTGTAATCAACTATGAAAGATAAAAGGGTAGTATGTCTACTATCACTCAGTTTTTTAGGCGTTCATCGTGCTCTAAAAGCATTGTAGCAGTGCAGAAGTAAATCGGTGTGTATTGTGATGTAAATTAACCTGGGGTGCAGAAGAATACTGATGCATCAAGTCAACGCTCTTATTCTTCCAAAAAATGTCTGAACCTGATTGCACGATTACAGAAAGACGTAGAGGACTTTGTTAACCCGATAAGCTCAATGAGAAAAACGTCTGCCAGTATTGCAGAGGCACCTCACCCAATGTGCTACATGGGCTTGCTCATCTTTTCTTGACAAGATTCTATACACATGAGTTCTTAGGTTTTCTTTTTCTAAAGGCATCTTTAGGACACAAATGTGCTCGGATTCAAAGGACCGCGTAAAATGCACGTGCTGATACCGGGCATCTACGACGTCAACACCTATGAACGAAAGTCGATTCGGCCAGTAGCGGTAGGTGCTTACCATCGCTGCCCTCATTGAAAGTGCTGACGTTAGTGAACGGATACGATGGTGTTTAGCAGAAAGATACCCTACTCGAAAGATATCGTCTACGACGAACTGAAGACATTATTGTGATGCAGAATAAAAGCCCTGTCTGGAATGAAGGTAACATCATAAAGCACCTTTCTTCTCAGTAACCATCGTTTACTACAGTTTTAAAGTAGAACATCTCTATTCTTATAATGAATCACATAGTATATGATCTTAGTCATTCTAAAAAGGTTACAGATATCAGTAAATACAAAAATCATTTGATTTAATTAAGCCAGTTGGCACAGAAATCACAATAACAGAAATGTTCACGTAAAATTTTATTTCCTTTTTTACTTTTATGCTTAGTGATGTAAACCACTTTTTGAATCAATCAATTCCAATCAAACATTTCGAACTATATGAATTCTTTGGTATATTGACATTTTAGCCTTTTACGACATATTCGAAATGAGTCTCCTATCAACCTCATCTATCGTGTCATATGTCTCCTTATACTTTTACTTTAAAAAATACAATAAAAATGAAGATTACCTTGAAGATTTGAATGTGCTTCTTTATTAGATCGAAAGCAGCTATTGTGAAGCAAATTACCAAAATAATGCTGGTGAAGATGTTACTTGGAAATTTCTTCATGGCGCTTTATTGCAAAAAGAAACTCATGTAACGTTTATGGAAATGCTGAGCTTATTTCTTTTTTTGGCTATTTTACGATAACTAATCATTATCTTCCTACGTGTCAGCGATTTGCTTTTATTTTTTTTATTTTATTGAATGCTTGAAAGTGCCGTGAAATATGCCCATGATTTCTCGCTTCGGTCCAAACCCAAGAAAACCAAGCATCCGGTCCTTTTGGAGGCGGAAAATTAGTAGCAGACTTGTTTGAAAGAATGAACGCATTTAATTCAAACGTCACCGGTAATTCACACAAGGCATTGCGTGGACCAACTAATCGTTCAGTTGCGTCTACGCTGGCACGAATGGAGTCGAATGAGCTGCTAGCACTTGGAAAACTGTCGAAAACTTTGTCTTTCTCTAGTTCATTTGCTTTGTATGCTGCTGGAAATGATTGCAGATTCACAGTCATATGTGCTCAACTTTCATGGTCGCGTAACGCAGGCCTCGGTGAAGAACTTTCAGATTATTCATGACCGCGAACGTGAGTTTATTTCGTTGCTGTCCAGTCACGGTATAAAATTTTATTGCAATATAATTTACTACAAGGTTGGATAAGACTGTTAAAAAAGTGTTGATTAGATTGAAAAAGAAGGCAAAATAAGACTGAAAAAATCGAAAAAAAAATAGTGCAAATATATATAAAAATATAGGTATAACAGTACAAGATATAAAAATATGGAAAATTCTGCATTCATTGACCGAATACAGCATTTTGTTTTCTAAAGTGAGTGGACCGTCGAAAAATTGAATTTGAATGGAAAATGTACATAGACTTTTTTATAGACTGAACCTAAAAGAAGTAAAGTTTTTGCAAGCCCTTATACTTTATCGACTACCACTATAAACTTTGTATACCTACCTGTCTACATACTTTGATTCATTCTATTAGTCACCAATCAGGTTGTGAACGCTACAATTGTTACGGTAGGAAACTGTTGCGAATTCTAGAACTTCTCTCGAAATTATTTGAGACCTGCTCGCATTTATCGCTATTATCATATAGTTCGGGTTGTTAAGCAAAAATAGTACTAGACCTTCCAAAAATTAATGCCGGTATCCGTCCTGTTTTTCAAGGTAGTATATCTTAGCTTACATTAAGCTTTATGTCGAATAGCAACCACTAGAATCACGTTTGCGCCAAATAGGCACAAATTTACTAGAGGCGACTCCATAGAACGGAAATTTCGAGAGCGACTCAATGCCTAAAAGCAGTTTCGACCTCAGATTTGGTTCCGTAGAATTTTTCACATAGGAAGATGTCGGGACATCGCAAGAAATGATAGTCGGTAGGCGAGAAATTTTGCGAGCATAGTGAATGAGGCAGAATTCATGCACTACATCCTTCAATGCCTGCAATGCCAGCATTGCAACGAGTGGCCGTTTGTCTTTGTGGAGAAAGTCGAGAAAACGATTGGTTCCTTTTTATTGACGAGCGCGGGGCAAAGTCGCTTAAGTTCCACTGTGTTCTGCCAATTAGCTAGAGTTGTTTCTTTGTTGAATGGTTTCCTTTGAACATAGAAGCCTGTGACGGTTTGCAAGTCAAAGTGCCTGTAGATTTTAAAATAGGCGCTCCATTGATGGATGTTCAACTATGAGAATCCTTGAGAAAATTTATTATGTTGAACAGCTAGATCAATCGCCGCCACTTATATATTTCTCGTCACACATCACACTATTTTCAAGAGGTGGGCCGCTATCTTTGCGTTAAGGAATCGCCGTCAACACCCTAAAACAATAAATTTTTTAGCACTTTTCTAGCGCTTTATTATTCGTCTTCATAGTGTTTTATTCACTATATGTATCCCAGTGCTTCTAGCATGCAAACATTTTTCGTCTTCTTCTTGAACACCGTAGAATGCTGGTTGAGCACGTGTCCTTGTAATCTCGAGGATAGCCTGGCTATGGCGTTCCATAGAGTCTTTGTTGTTGAGTGCCGGAGAGTGTTGGTAGGTGGGGCTCTACCACGCGCGCCGCGACGATCGTCACAACCATTCTGAGTCGCACCCCTAATAATGTGTAGTTATCTACTGTCATAAGTCTTTAATCGTCGTCTTATTCGTGTGTTGCTCATTTGTTAGAGTTTTCACTTCCAGTCCTTTTTGAATTCTGCGAAACAGCTGATGTGCTTACACAGCATTATTCTGCATAATCTAGAAAAGCATTTGATTCCACCAGTCTTCGATTATCGTCATCACTGGCACGACAATGACTGAGACAACAATGCTTCTCAAGCCAATGTTCATTGTGTATACAATAACACTTACTCGACTCCATACCACATTAATGTTTCAGGGAACTGATCTCATTATTTATTTTAGACAGTTTATTGATCCGTCTTCTTAGTGTTTCTTGTATCACTAAGCGGATACCAGTACTTCTAGCATTCAACTCGTTTTTTCATCTTCTTCTTGAACGTCTTAGATTGCTGGTTAAGCATGTCTCGTTGCAATTTTGAGGATAGCCTGGCTGCGGCGTTTCATAGGGCACTCGTTTTTGGCTGCCGGAAAGTGTTGGGGACGGGGCTTAGCCCGAGCGCGCTGTGAGGACCGTCACAACCACTGAGCCAGGGCGTCCCAGATCGATCTCAATACGTCCCAATCTGGACCTGCAAAACTAGATTTGGCGTAGTTGCAGTTTTGAGGTCTGAAAACATCTCTATATTTTCGAAAGTTGTTAGCAACGTTAGTTTATATTGTAATTTAGCAATTCGGAACGATAGTGCGTAAGTATGTGGAGCGTATTTAGAAGAAACTATTGGCAAATTATACACAAGGAAATTCTTTCATATGACCCTTCTTCACACACATTGTACGGATCCCAGCACTTCTTCAAATTGATTCGCTTCCTCGCATTAATTTTCGGTGAAGGTCCTCGGAAATTTCCCGTGTTCTTTCGACCACTGCTCGTTGATTTCGTCTTCTTTATGGGTGTCAAAAATGCTGGTTGAGACGACTCTCTTCATGAACTCGGGTATAGTGGAGTAAGGCGTACTCGTAAGGACTTGCGAGGGAGCATCGAGGAAGGTGATAGAAACTTGCTTCCTGGAAGACTGCGTCATTACACAGTGTGATATCCCCGCACAGGGTAATCAAACTACAAATATCAAATAAATGTGTGTGAAGCTTAATACTACAGATAACAACAATGTTAGGACATATTGTTGATAGCGCTGTTGTAAAAATACCGTTCAATATTTTTCAATCATCGTTCGACCCAGCACCAGACAGCATCACGATTCAGTTAGCTTTGATTTCTACCACATGCTCAGATTGAAAAGTTAAGATTTGCACAATGCGTGATGACGGGATGCAAAAAAATCTAATACAGAAGTGTTATGAAAAGTCTGCAATATATGACAGTCCATCCAAACTACAAGGGACTTTCCATTGAATTTTCCCATTATTTCTGTCGCACTGTCGTGTTGTTCAATTCCTTTCTATTTCAAATCGAGTTATGACCACAAAGCTCTGGTATGTTGGAATATATTTCAATAGCTCTAGGCAAAGGCTACGGTGGGGTGGGTTCAAAAGAGCGCGCATGCCGCTGCTTGATTAACTGGGAATCGAAAATCATGCATCAACCGACACGACCTCGCTGCGTACGTGACAGTCTGCGAAAATCTTTTGCTGCACCGCGCAGGCAGGACTTACTTGATTCGATTAACACTGAAAAGGGGTCCTGGATCTACTACGAGAACAGCACACGCCACTTCTGTTGACTGCTCAGCAATATAGATCCATCAGTCCAACCACAGCTTTAGTTCCATATTAGAAGGATTCTCGTCTCAGTTCCTTTGGATCGTCAAGGCATACTGTTTTGGGAGCTGCTCACGTGCCGACGTCACAGGGGAGGCTTTGGATTTTGGCCTCAGCAGTGCGAGAGAAGCGTTTGAAACAACGCAGTGTCGCCCTTCTCCAATATAACGCTCTTTGGAGAAACTGGCTAGAGCAAGGTACACGCCCACCGAATAGCCCTGGTAGAACTCCATTGAATTATCATCTCTTTCGCGCCCTGAAACAAACTACGGGAGAGAAGATCTGGACAACAACCAGCTCAAGGGTTACCTCACCGACTTCTCTGATCGCCAGCCTCCTTTTTTCTGGGAGGAACGTATTCAGTGTTTGCCCAGTAAATGGCTGTAAATGGCATTATTTGATAGTGGTCATGTTATTGATTGACTGATTTCTTCAGATAAATAACAACTGAATAAACGAAAGGTCGAATTGCGAAACAATCATGGAACAACATATCAACCTTACATATCAAAATCACATGGGTAACTGTGGCGTAATGGTTAGAGGTACTTTATGTCATGGTCGTGGTTCGATCTCACATCCCAAGTTCAACAAGTCTTTTATTCCACCAAAGTTCACAAATTGACAATGCAGTTGGTTAGGGGGAAAGGAGAACTGACGGCGTACATTGGCAGAGCATTGCAAGTTATTGTAAAGGAAAAGTGCATGTGCTTACCTCGTACGGTACTTAATAAGATCGGATTCATGGAGCATCATTTAGTGGCTTAGGTGGGGTAGGAGGCAAGAGCTTTATTGTTTGTCTTTTATATAATAAAGATCTTGGATAAAAGATCAGGTATATATATATATAATATATATATATATATATATATCAATCTAAGTGGTTTATAATCAAGTATACAGTCTATCTAACCTGTATAGCTTGTAAGTATACGGTAAAAAAAATAGTTTATCATGAGAAACCAAAGCACTTCTTTTATCCTTTTCTGTGATCTTTTCATCTTCCAAACATCGTGTTCAGCTGTTTTTTCCTTCTGCACAATTTTGCGGCTTATTTTCAAAATTATATTGCAAAGCTTATAATGAATTGGCATGATATAAATGATTTCATGATTTTACAGCCGACTACATTGTTATGCAATTCGGCCGTATCTCAAGCGATTGTTTTTCGATGGATTTTCGTTATCCGCTCAGTGCACTTCAAGCGTTCGGTATCGCTATGACGAGTTTCCATGGAAAACTTGCATGCGAATAAAAATGACTGGGCGACAAGCGAGTGAACGGATTGCAGCAGGTGGAGGTATTGAGAAGAAAAATGCTTGAAAATCGGAAAATCGAGAAACAAAAGCTAAACAGAGGAAATGTAGTCTTACACGACGCAACGTAAACAAACCGAACTAGAGAAGAGTTTTTGAAGACATTTTCAAAAGACTAGTTTTAATGCTAATAGACTTAACATACTGATAAGTGAACGAACGCTGAAAACTTCTCTACGACTTCTAACAAACGTCACCTACGTCATCTCGCAACCGTGTAAACTAATGTAGTGGTGCAAAGTAAAGAAATGGCCTATTTTTTGTTGACAAACATGAGCACGCGATCTACCTAATCGATATTGCTTCAATTCCAGGCACAGAGAAAGCGGTGTAGTGACTTCATCTCTTTCGTACATTCACATCGCCAACACTCAAGCACATCAAATGAATGATTCGTCGTTGTTCTGGTTATCATTTCGCCTCATCAAACTATCACCCACAAACCCGATTACGGGTTGGACTCATATTTCACCATTGTTATCGCCCCAATTCATCTTTATCAAGGAAAAAAAAGATGAGAAAACAATTCCATAGTCCGCGAAAAATGCATAAATGTTTTCTTTTTGTGCCTTCGTTTTCACAGATAAAAGTATTACAGAAATAAAGGGAAAAATTCCCACTTGAGTTGCGTTCATTATCGAAAATCGCATATACTATAATCAGTTCTGTACCGTGGTGCCCACACTAGTTCACATGAGTACTGTAATCATGGCAGTTCGAGACAATAGTTGAAAGTTCTTTGATTTCATGTAAGCATTGTTCCGAATTCGCAAGCCGAACAGTGAAACGACAATCTCAAAAAAATCAATTTACGTAGCCTTCACTGACTACCGATTCCTAAATGAATAATGGTTCAATGCGAAAGAGTTAATAGATGGTACCGGACAGGCCAAGCTGTGTGGCATCTTCCTTTGATAATTATATCGAGTGTGGATGACTCTTATTCTCTCTGTTACTGAAAATTCAAAGAATCGGTTTAGTTACAGCGGAAACATGACTTTATCTCATATCGAAGTTGTCGGCTACCAAGTATCATTAGAAATAATTAACAATCAAATTTTATCTACTTACTTTTGAGTAGAATTACGAACTAATTACAAATAATATGAATTTGAAGAGCTTTTTTATTTCACAGGCACAGCCTTGAATTATTTTCTTTTAAAAAGCATAATCGGTGATTTCGACCTACTTCGTCTAATTTCATGTGATTCCAAGAACGTCCGAAATGTCAACAAATACTCCACTTCTTAATCGGCAGTGCTTCAAGCAACTTCAGGTCAGAATTGGCCATTTCGAAAGTGAACTTCTGAGCAGAAAGTTGTTCCTATCAAATATCTGAAAGGGATAGAGACATAAAGGTTGCCGTTTTAGAAGTTTGTCGGAGCCCTATAAATACTGTGGCTTTTGAAGGGAGACAATTATGATGGGTATGACAGATTCTAGTGATGTACATAGTTTGTTATTTTGAATTAGCAATATGGTGTGAACCCTAAGCAAACCAAAGTGAACCATGCTGCATTGACTCAATATAATTTTTGAGAAATTAATGGTAAGAAGGTTAGCGCCTTATTCATAAGTACAAAATATAATTTCTCTTTTGCAATCACGACGTTAGTATTATTGATAAAATAACCAGATCATTGATTCTCAACTCGTGAAATTCTCCTTGTAATGGATTTTTTCAAAAGAGATGTTTATCTATAACTGTACCAGTCCTCCATCCATTGACTGTTGTGATTCAAAAAAGAGCCGCCCAAGGCTGTGAGCAGCTAGAATAGCTCCAATAAATTCGGTTCATCTTACAAACCCTTGGGCATTATATTTTCCTCTTAGAATCTAAAAAAATCTCTGAACATCAACCTTATTACTTCTTTGTTAGACACTTTAAAAAATTCTGATGACTCTAGTGAACATTTTTTCTTAGAATATTCTCAAAAGGGGTTACTATAGCAAGACAGTAGAGTATTGAAATAAAAATGAGATTGAAAGCTTTTTTGATATTAAACTCGTTAATATTTCTCCATATATCACAATATTAATGGTTTTAATGTGAACAAAACATTTAATCGCATTAACTTTTCTTGAACCACTTATTCTGCAAAACAACCTATAATTACGATGTTTTCAACTTAGAAATGTAACAGCCTTTTGAAGTAAAAAGCACATTGTTTCCACTTACAGCGACTCTATCATTAATTAGTTCGCGCCACTTACAAGAGAAATAGCAATAATTTACAATGGTTCAAGCATTAGATTATTTAATAGTCTCTTCGCTCGCTCCTGAGGAGTCGTAAGAATGCCTGAACGAAATTCTGCTCTGGTGCTGCTGGTGCTGTAGATTAATTAGCAATTTTCAATAAGAGGCCGACGAACGGCAATCGACTCCTTGCTGCTTATTACTTGCAACATTGCATGTTACTCAGATTGATCGTACAATTAATCTCGGCAATCAGGGGAACATGTTGCTTGTCGGGATGAACCAGTTCTACCAAACTGCTAGCACTTTAGGTAAGGAATGTTGCCGTTTGTGAGAACGCTATTACATTTAGTAGTTTACAAATATCACTGACAAACAACAAGACGCTTCAGGTGACCAGCGAAAGGCAATTGTAATCGTAATTATCAGAAAAACACAATCGTGTTCATAATTTTCAAAACTATAATAAAGCGATTTATTGGAAATAAAAAATGAAATGCGAGAATGTGCACCATTGTTTTCACTTGGTCTTTCGAAATTTTC
This sequence comes from Parelaphostrongylus tenuis, assembly GCA_019055375.1. Taxonomy (NCBI): domain Eukaryota; kingdom Metazoa; phylum Nematoda; class Chromadorea; order Rhabditida; family Metastrongylidae; genus Parelaphostrongylus; species Parelaphostrongylus tenuis. Next base: position 182,568 of record JAHQIW010000257.1, on the reverse strand, counting down.
ACGAACTCTAGTATTTTTTATTGACTGCGAGAATCTTCGCTACGATTTTGCTATTCTTACCTATTGCTGCTGTTATTCTTTTCGTTGCTTCGAGTAGAAATGACCTCACATAAGCTAACATGAGAAATGTGAAGCATTGGAGAGAAAACAAAATTTCACAACTCAGCTTTAAGCCACTTATGCCTTCTAACCTGACTTAGTTCACGTGTTCAATTGTAGAAAAATGATTTTCGCAGTATAGAATGTAGGTGAGAGGGCCGAAAAGTATCCATCGTAGTAAGTGAGCCACTACGTGAAAAGGTGTATACCCAGAAAATTCTTTTTCGTTTCTTGGAATGTAAGGTCTAATTATGAACTGTCGTGGTGTATCGAAACGATATCCACCCTCAAAGTAGAAAATATGGAATATCAGCTCAAGTGTACATCAAGTATACTATAATGAAAATTCTTAATCACAGATGTACTTTACAATATAATATCAGACCTCCTTTTCATAGAGAATACATCTAAGTCGTTATCACATAGGACGCTATCTGGAAGCTATAAAGAAACTCTTTCCCGGAGTGGTGTGATAGATCCTGGGAGCAATCAAAGCTGTTCATTAAATCAGTTTTTAAAAGAAGATAATCGAACATTTCTATGATTGGGAAAATGTCTGTAGAAGACTGATATTACTATTGAAAACATGGAGAACCTGCTGCTAGGTGGAAAACGGTTTTTTTTCTATATGATCTGGTTTGATACCGAGCCCGATCTAATCAAAGCTCTCACATCACTTCGAGGTCCACAAATTGCGGTCAGACTCGTTCAGGAAATGGAGGACCAATTTTTATGCATCAGTAGGATACTACAAGTTATTGTATAGATCATATATGCATATAATCATCTTTACGATACCACGAATGGAGTAGAATGCATAGTGCACGCATCATTCAGATGCTTCGAGATTTATCACTCATCACTTAGACGAATTTTTTTCAAGAGAAGTTTTACTTACAGATATGGAGAGTTTTTGATAATCGAAACGCATAATTTGAAATTCATGAAAACTTGATCCAAAAATAAATCATTTCCTGAATAAGTATTAAAAAATGGTAGAAAAAACAGGAAACCGTGATTTATTTGAATAAGTGAAATTAGTTTTTTGGAATGCCAGATTTACGGCGTTCCAAAAGAGCCTTTGTGAAAAATCGGAAATGGACCGTTATAACTGGAAAGGGCTATTAAGTAGGAGTATGTGGGTGTGTGGAAGTCTGTGGTCTAACCTACAACTACTGCTGTTTCCTTAGTTCACCAGACATTCACCAAAGCGATATGGTACTTGAAAAGTGGATTGAAAGTGCTAGCAAATGATTGCATTATACAAAGTTAAGCTTATTACATTGTAAACCGCGATGAAGACTAAATCCATCAAAACTTCAGTCGAATGAAAATTCTTATGAACAACCTCGTGTATCAGGTTTGATCAAGAAATAATCAATTTTAAGCTTATACTTTTTCAAGCACTTCTTATATGAAAGTCTATGCTCATGTTCTTAAGATATGAAGGATGCTAATGTTGAGTTGTATAAAAACTGCATCGTTTTTGCTTATTTTATAAGTTCAAAGCAAAATAATAAGGTCGTAAATGCATTGGATCATTTGCTTCTCAACTTTTTCTTCAAAATGTTTATGACTATCACATAATCTGCAATAAAAATAAACCCTACAAAGCATTTGAAGGGTTTTCATCGACACGTAACAAATGTCCTCAAATGACTTTTCACAAAAATTTGATCAAAACTTTACACTCTTCTCCTATTGATTTGATTCGTTTTTTGACGTATAGAAGCTTCTCTGAAGCGGATTACTTTTCAAATTGTTCTCGGGCTACCACAATTGCGGAAAGATTCGAAAGAATGTCATGGATGATTGTGAGCGCCGTTGGACGTCGTGAAGCTGCATGGTATGTCCTGACTCATCACCTCTTCTGCATCAAATACAAAGGCCACGGAGGAATGACCATCACGAAGGTAACATTGCACTCGACAAAACCCCGATATCGGCCATTACTCATTACACTCTAACCATAGTGACTAGTGGTCTTCCTATGATTTTCAAACAAATGTAGAAAGTCCCCACTTCTCCTCAATAGTTAGCGAATTTGTCGAGAAGATTATCACTGAGTAACGCTTTTTTTTGGAACAAAATAAGTCCCACTCAAACAAAGTTCATCAAGTTTAAACAACTATTCAGAGATTTTTCATCTAGTGGATTGAAGTCTCTAGTATATGATTCTTCTAATGAAACAAAAAGAAGTTTCCTGTTAACAACTAAGACAAGATCCAACCAGGCCTCAAAATGACTTACCTCAAAGAAACGACACAATTTATTTTCATTCACGCAATGAACATTGATGAACACAGTATGAAATCTGACTTTTTTCACTTTCCGTCATTCTTAAGGCATGTTAAAGATCAAAATCCAGCTCATGAGTACATCATGGTTGTCTCCATAAAGATTCTGGTTGAGATCATTTCCTCACTTTTCGTATGGGCATATTCAAAGAGCATTCCAACACCTCATTTATTTTCAATCAAATTCTAGGCACCTTTTCCCAAACTTTTTGGCCATGAAATACTTGATTACGATGCTTCAGTGGTAATACTCATATAGACTTGAGACTTCTGTATCACATTTCTAAGATTTTTCCTTGATCTGCCTATTTTTATACCATGAAGTCAAGTACAGAGGATCGATTCAGGTTCTTTCCTAATAATCATGCTATTGAGCTGCTACAAAATAATGACGACTTACCCACTTCTCGAATACGCCAATTGATAATGGAATAAATTTCCAAGCAGATATATTTAGGTTATGTGCCATTTTGATGCAAATTTCTCCATTAATGTTCCATCACTAAAGACGTATAACTTGCTGTTTATTTCAAACTTATTTCAGACTCTGGAAAGGATGTAGGTACAAAAGTACTTGCGCTTTAAGACCGTGAGTTCAAATGAGTAGTAAAGCAGCAGAGACAATTCACAACACCAACAACGCCTCTGGCATAGGAACTGTCAAGACCCTGCAGTGCGGTCGTCGTTCAAGAAATTCGTAAAGGAGACGAGAGCCTTAAATATGAGCTACGTAATGGCCGGCCATGGGAAGTCATCAGAAGTGATGGGAAAAGCAGCCGTCAAAGATGACCCTCTTGAGTCAAAAGGAGATGTTGCAGAAGAACTCATCGTCGAGCGTTCTGCCGTTCTCGCTATTCAAGAGAAGTTAACAGTAATAGCGGTTTTACCTTGGTATGAAACAGCAATTACTTTTACACCTGTTGCAGAAAGTATTAATAAATTTGAAGTAATTAGTAACTTTTTGTCGCCAGCAATGGAATTCGAAGTGAACACCTCTCATATATAGTTTTATATACGGAAATCAGCCACACTGGCTATTTTTTTGACTAAGTCGGCATTTAATTGCGCTCATGTAGATCGGAGTCAAACGTAGAAGACTATCGAGCTTCTGAGAAGTTCCTATTTGCTATGTTACTCTATGAGTGTGGTCAGCGATGTCACTTAGTTTTCAAAGTTCCGCGGAATGTTCTCGTCGAATCTCTCCGCCTTCACCTTGTCCCTCAGGTGCTTGTTTTTCATTGTCGCTCCATCCAATTGTTTTCGTGCCAACGCTCCCTTACAAGTCATGAACTGTTTCTTCTTCTTCAACGTAACCTGTTTCCTCTTTTACCAAATATATTTAGTTAACGTTATGTTCACTGTCGGCGACTATGCACTACGAAGTTTGCTGATGACTGCTTTAGATGAACTTCTCCTCATTCTTATACCATTTCTCCATTGTCTCTTCCATATAGTACGCACATTTTCCATTAAATATCTTTGAAACACGGAACATTTCATTGAAACATGTTCGCTGAATTGCCCCTATTTGCTAAGAATTTCCTAGAAGAAATTAGAAAGTTATTAACGATTTTCAACGTGCTATAACATTCACAACCTTCTCTCCTTCCGGACATATTTGATACCACTTCTTTTAATCTTCTAGAACAGCCAAAATGGATGTTTTTTTTTACAATATTTTCTAATCCATTGTCCTCAATCGCTCAGCCTATTATTGACACTGTAATCAGAAATTCAAATATATATATATATATACATATACATATATATATATGTTATATATAAATATATATATATATAATATATTTGTTCTATATAGATATAGTACATATTAAATTTTCTCTTCTTTCGGCATAATTCAGTTCAAAATTATATAGTTTCATGCGCTTTTTGTTCTCTTATGAAAAATCTATCTATGAATCTATTTATGAATAAAATCTTATGAATCTATCAGCAATTGATTATTTTCATGGTATCGATACTATTCTGGAGCACTTATCAGATCCTAATGACCGACTGAAAACGATATCAAAAAGATGACGAATTAGGCCGTCCTACAAGACATAGAAGTCAGATCGGAGCCTTAAAAACATGGATTTTGCACTATTTCAAATACAAGACGAAGCAAGTTTCACATTTCTAAGCTTGCACTGTAACAAAGTGTCTCAGAAAAACCAGACAATCCTTCATAGAAGACTTCGAGACTTGTCTTCAAAAGATTTATACTTTTATTCCATGGTCTGCCGTATCATCATGGATTATGCCTAATAGGGTGCTGATTGAAAAGTTCACAGTGTGTAAGACTTCTCCATCAAAATACTGCTTAAGGGCGAATCTAAACTATCACATCGTTCTATGAGCTTCCCTAAAGCTGTCATCATGTCAAACAGTCGGCTCAAATGACTACATATCTGGTAAACGAGGCTCTTCGTGCATGAAGGAGTTCATATAGGTCTTGGTTCGAGTTGCTCAACGACGAACGTATAATAGCTAAGTTTGAAGACAAGCAGAAAAAAACCTACTCTTCCCTACTACATCGTATTTTTAAACAACATAAAACACGATGCGGAGAGGCTATTTTAATTAACAACATCATTGCTTCCTCAAGAAGAACGAAAATGCACGTACATATCGCATTGATAATTGCTCAATATGATCGTGCTATGATGCCCATTGAGAAGATAGTCATCAATTTCTCCATTTTTTCGTTCATTCTTCAAGAGTCCTCACACGAAATGCGAACGGTTTGAAATCCACACAAGATGGAAGACATTCGTATGTTCAATAGATATCCGTTCACTTTTTACTTTCCTGAACTTCCGCGAATCCACTCACATACCACCACACTTAGTCGCTTTTGTGTTCAAGCGACGTCGACATTCACTACGTTCTGCTTCTGCCCTTATATGTTTTGTTCATATTACGCGTTTCACCTACGTTATGTCATGGCGGAAATCAAGTAATCTAGGACAGTGAAGTAACTTTCCTTTCGTACTCTATCACTGAGATCTACTAACCTCATATTCGTATGTCGAAAAAGAATAAAGAACAAATCGCTACAGGTTATACATTCTGAAACGGTAGTTATAATTTGAGCAGGGTGATGTAGCTGTTTCTGATATTGCTCCTGGTTTCACAAAGTTTCGTCATGTCATCTGTGACTAGATCAGCTCATCAGTCAACTGGCTTTGTGGAAATGTTCACCAAGTATAATACTTAGCTCATGTTTCCAGATGTCGTTACAGACGGACAATTTTCCAGGAAATTACGGATTCAATTTCGATTTCGACACATGTATCAATGTTCGAAGTAATAGCGATGGAAATGATATCGGTAGGGATGTGCTCGCTTCCGATTGCACAATCTTTTTTGATTCCTTTTTCTGTAAGCTGAAATTATATGCATAGCAATTGAGAGTAAAAACAGCACAAGCGTCTTTTTCCAAGTTGTGGTTCGTAGCTCTCAAAAAACCAAAGCAAAGTTATTTGACGCTACGTTTTGAAAAACTAAACATTTCAGACGAGGCAGTTATGGCGCATAAATTAGTCTTATCGTCAGCGTCTACACAATTTCGAAATCTTTTGGCCAATCGCCAGTCAGAAGAGTCTATGGCAAAGATAGATATCGATTTGAGGGAAATTCCGAACTCAATAAATGCCTTCAAAGCAATGTTGAATGGTTTATACACCGGTGAGCTGAATTATACGCTGGCCGATCATGCAGAGGTGAGAGTTAATCATGAACTTCACCAGGTAGAGAATGGCTCTGTAATTCTATTAACCGTGGTAACATTGCAGATTCTTGCCGTCGCTCGTCATTGTCAAGTACCAACGATAGAAAGTAAACTGTTGGCAGCAAATCAAGACTCAAATCCGCTTACTGCGCTCTTATCACAACCAGAATTCTCCATCATCGCTTTGAGTCCCCCATGTGAGCGCCCTTTTTCACCTCGCTGTCTTGCCGTACAGAAAGATATCAATATAAGAAGACGAGCTACAACAGACAGATGATCTAGTCGAAAATGAAGGAAGAAAAGAGCGCGAATTTTTTTAATGAGTAAAAGCTGGAGAACCATCGCCTTATGTTCTAGATAAACATGGCCCTCTAACTTGAGAAAAATTACGTCTATTCCTTTGATGCTTCTTCACGAATACAGTAACGCAACATACAAAAAACTTTTCTAAGCCGACACCATCTACGAGCGCACCCACAGCAACAAAATGGGGAACACAGATGTCAGTCCGATCCAGAAGACATATCGAATCCATCTCCTTTCATTTGTGTCTCTAAGAAAATACATATCGGTACTGGGCTGCGTTTCACCACCACCATGTTGATGCATGCACAAGTAGCTTCATCTAAACCGGACTAGAACATTCGCATGAGGAAAACCCGTAGTAATACAAGCAAGACTGAATAAGTAGTTAAATGGTCTGTATGGTATAAATAGAAAAAACATTATGTCTAGGGAAAATCCATAATAAGCCCATATAAAGAACAACTATCAAGAAGCGAAAATTATGATCATATTAAGGGATTCATAACTTGTGTAGGCCAAGAATCCGTTTAAGGGCAAACCTATTTGCACACTCTTCTCGCTGTTTATATGCAACCATGCCTGTTGGCATCGACACTCGGTAGCAGTGTGATTCCATACCCTAAAACCATAGTACAAGCAGCTCCAACGCCACAAGCTGACGACAGCAGGTATATCATCCATATCTCCCCATTGATTATATGAATTATTACTTCTTTCAATTCATTTTCAATAGAGGTTTCTCTGTGAAGTGACTGATTTGAGAATTCATTGAACGGACAAAATAGCAGTGCCATCTTCGAACAGTCCACAGTTCTCCCTCATTTGTTATCAGCCGCTGCACTCTTTGAATATTTAGTAAACAGTCAAGCGCCTAAATTTTTTGACATTTACATAGATATGCTTGTTCGTTCAAAAGATACACCCCTCTATGTCTAACACTGAAGGCACTGGGTTTTCAAATACTTCATAAAATCCAAATAGAATATTGGAAACATCCTTTTTGCTTCAGGACATCAGCTGATGATTCATCCTCACCACTGGCCACTCCGACTGTATTCAGCGAAAAAATTGTGCCAAACGACGACAAAGAAGGTGATCTCACTTAAAAACTGCTCAAGTCTTCATATGGTGAACATTCCAGTTTGAACTAGGTTTTTTCCCTCTCTGGAATACGGCTTCAGATCCAGTGAATTCCTCTTCTTTGGATAAGAAGAGGGAAGGTGTTGGTTGAGGTTGAATTCTCGAAAGAAAATCTTGCAACATTTTTGGATGTATCGTCCATTTGTAGAACAACAGTAATCGCCAGGAGTACGGGCCATATTCTTCTGTCTACCAAATCTAATACCACCGTAATCGGCGTGTACGGTTGACCGCTTGGTCATCATTGTTTCTTTTCTTCGTTCTACTAATCCGAGGCACATTCCAAATGTCACTCATCGAATGGCATAGCACTAATCATGAAAAGCGCACCGCCTGACAACATTTCGGCGAGCAAAAGAAAACGAAACCTTGTTTTTCTTTATGACCTAGTATAATATTTTGGATTATAACTATGTTAATTCGTTGCCATTGTAGGGTGGTGTCGTAACAAGAAGTACATTGAAAAAGTTGAAAGCGGCTTTATGTGTACAGTATGCCGCAAGATATACGGTAGATACAATTCGGTGTCATACCATGTGACGATCTATCACCGTAATCCTCCAATCAGGTTTTGCCTCTATTTTTAGTAAACCATATTTACTCATAGACTATTTCTGATGGAGAACATTCCAGGTGTGATGAAGCTGGATGCCAATTCTCAACTCGAGAAGCACGATATATTCACTTTCATAAATACTATAGACATCATATACCGCTTCCAGATAGTATTGATCTTGGTAGGTGTTAAGTGAATCCTGAGAAAAGTTATCGAAGAGGTAAAAGGATTCTTATCTCCGTTTCATCACTTATTTGTATTAAGTTGTCCAATTGCGTTCTAAATTGAGCATGATGACCATACAGATTGCTTGAATGGAGAAAACTATCAAAAATGTTTGACATTCTCAGAGAATTATATAATGAAAATTCGAAGTTTTTTTTTCCAATTTTTAATCCTAATCGCTTAGCACCCATGAACCGTTTGTGTTCGAACATAACCTTGCACAATCTATAAACATTCCATGTTCTAAGCCACAGGATTACAGTATTGACAGGTTAGGGTGTAGTCCACCCAAGAACACCGCACTTAACGATGAATTGAATGTAGCTGTGCTTTGTTTTCTACCGACAGATATTTCTCACTGACATTACTCGTGATTTACTAGTACATTTTCGTTGTACTACAAACACAACACACAACACAAGACCGCTTGTTCATCTGCACAAGGTATCCAGCAGAGTAGAAAGGGAACGAGAACAAAAGTGTTTCGAATGCTCTGTGTGACGGGATGTAAAATATTGAAGTCTAGTGCATTCAATGTCCTTAGTTTTAATTTCCCGCAAATCTCATGCAGCATAGGAACTCTTGACCAGAGAGTCATCTGGCAGAAGTAAATCACTATTGAAGGCTGCCAATAATGAGAACGGTGCGTGTAGCGTAGTGGTTAGAGGTGCCCTAAAATACATAACTGGTCAATGACTCTATCGCATGCTCTGGGTAAATTCCCACCAAACTCATTTGAGAAAATGTAAAAACTGACGTGAGAAACCAATTGGGAGTCACTACATATGCCTATATGCCTTCAGTGACCTCTACGGTAGTTGAACGTATTAGCGCATCCCTCAGAGATCGGTTAATGTTAAAAACTTCATCAATTATTCCTTTGACAACGGGTTCATTAAAATACGTTTATTATTGAACATGGCGACTTGTCTGAGCCATTAATGCACGTTGGAGAATAGATAAAAGGCGAATCCGTTTTTCAATAGGTTACAACTATATGTTCAAGAATAGAACGCATCATTTATGAGATACGAAATTTTTACCTAGAATTGAATATATCAGGTTCACGCAAATGCCCGTTTTGTCGACATGTTTCGAAGAGTCCAGCTATGCTGGAAAAGCATATCGCGAGGCACGTACCGGAAAGAAAAGGAAAAGTTATTGAGACTTACAACTGCGATCAGTGCATGTACAGGTAATGATATTATCCAGAACAATACTGGTGTATGGCACTTACTTCCCACTAGTAACAAGCCTTTAGCTTCTTATCGCATACCTAATCTCTTATAAAGCGTGTTATAACCGATATAGTGAAGAAAAGGGTAAAACTCTATGTCCGTTCGAAAGAACAGCTAGTTGCCAGTAAACATTGGGTTTTTTATTCACTTTACTAAGTGATTGGGATGCAGAGACATGACAAAGAAAATTTGAAGTGAAAGCTACCGTTTGAGCACGAGAGTAGAACTTCAGCGCGTAAACTGTCGAGGTATAGATAAAATCACTTTGTGCGGTTGTATCAACATGAAAACACATAGTTGAAAACTAACAGGACCTCGAAAGTGTGTGAATAAGTGCTCTGCTTCCAATGCGATCAGAATCGAATTTTGCGATGAATAAAGATTCCGTGGTTTTCAATTGAAAAGTACCTGCCTATACTGATAATCAAATTGAACTTCTCAGGCTTTGAGGAAGGCGAAATTCGCTAAAACGTCGGCTTCTGTAGATAAGTAACTAGTATAATTGCATTCTCGTGTGTGTATATCAAGATCTAAGAACACTAGTAGAAATCATGCATACCACAGAAGTGCCATTCAATTACGTAGGATTTCGTGAAACTAGAAAAATGACCCCTCAGGTTTTTCACATCAAATGCCTTCATTTGATATTGACTTGATTGACTCGTCATTCTCCACTTGCATGGGAAATTGGTAGTTGATCGAGTTCCCGAAAGTCGTTAGAAATTTCTGATTGCAGGAAAGTGTGTCACTTGTTCCTAACGCTACCACCAGAATTGCACACGGCTTTACTGTAGTGGGACTTGCGGATCGAAATATCAAATTATCCACTTTGAGACATTGTTGGAGCATGAACCACTGCTGTACACTGCGATTAGTCCTCGCATCAATACTATCAACCACAGTGATACCGTAGATTATTGGTGATTCCCCTGTTTACGTTGGAAATGCACTTCTCGTATTTCTCATTTCTTTCCTTCCCCTTTGATCACTCACAGCGAATAATTAGTCTGACTTCCAATCATATTTATTCAGTGACGCAATTTTGTTAGTCCATTATTCTTTGTTGCTCAAGACTCTATATGGTTGATAAGCACCGCATTTCACGGATTGTTCGAAGTTCGAGTAACGCCTGTAAATTCATCAGTCGTTGATCAACGATAATGACGTTATTTTACATCGTATACCGTAATAACGAATAAGCATAAACGAAGCGACGTGGACGGTACAGTACTCATTGGCCCACAATCAATCACCCACGAATACGACCCCGTTTTCGCGTGTTTTGCTCCGAAATCTGGTTCTTTTACGAAATCAGACGCGCATAGCATAGTAAGTGTAATAGTTGACTTTGTCATGCACATCACGCTTTTTTCTGGTTTTCACAGACGTTGTGAAAAAATGTGGTAACGGAAAAACAATCACAACTCCTATGAAACATGCAGAGACTAGGTTTGCACTGTCTAGGATTCAGTTCTTTTTTTGTAATAATATCTCAACAGATTGTAACTAGCCTGCGTTAACGAAGCTGGTTTGCGTTTCGGTACGTCTTAACGGAAGCAACGTTATGGTTTCTGAACGAGGTGAAACATCTCCAAAACCTTTTATAGATGGTTGCCAAACTATGTAACCAATTTCATTCCGAACCAAATTCTTATCTATTTCTCCAACTCTTTCCAGCTTTTTCTCTTTTTACATAAATGATAGAACCTTGAAGGTTTGATGGCACAATATGTATTGGTTAAGTTTATCAGTATGCTTGAAGGATAATGCTTTGGAAAACCTATCATTCTGATATTTTGACTGGAATAGAATAGTGAAAAGATTGGAACCACAACTACACCGTAACATTGTCTCGAAGTCCATTGTATCAGCAAGGTACCTGCGAACGGGGCGCGTGGCTCTGATGAGGCGAGCGAGATCGCCGAAACGTACGTGAGCCACTAACGTACGAACTTTTAAGAGGCTTGAAACATTCTCTTCGACAGTACTGATATCTTCACAAACAAAAGGTACCACTAACAATCTTCCCAAAAAAGTGACTCCAACTTATAAGTCCAGATATCCAATATCCATTCATCAAATCCCATTTCACTTATCCTAGCCATCACTCGAATTTAGATATCTTTACATTTTCACTCAAACAACAAATACCCTAGAATGTTTAGTGCTGTAAAGTCCATAAATGGCGCACCACTTTTGAGACATATCAGAGATATGATACACATGCTCGATGAATCAAATCGTAAAAATTGCTGATTATAGGTCGAAGACGGAGATGCTACTAATTCGACACAAGCAGTTCGCACAACACGATTGACCTGCTTCCGCAACGTATTCATTGCTCGTTGTGTGACTACTCCTCGACTTCACAGCACTCCCTTATCCTTCATATCGCCTCGGTACATTCTCCGTCCGAGTCTATGCCTAGTGTCGTCACAGCAGACGAACCACACTCAAAGAAATCCTGATCAAAGAAAAAAAAAACTAGAGAACGATTAATTTGCAGGATGTCCTTCTCAATTTTGAAACCCTGTTACAAAGAAAAGTTCTCATTTTAAGTCCATTAGCACAATTAGAAGTGTATTCGGATATTATACAAAACATTCTAATTTCCGTCTCTTATTACTTCAGTTTTCGAAAACCCTTTCGAAATCTGTAGCTTTGAACTAACGCCCATCATATCCTGCTGTAATAGAGGCTTTGAAGTCGATGGAACTCGCAAGTCAAACAATACTGGCGCCTTACATATGCGTTGAGGTTGTTTTACAGGGTTCCTGATAACAAATACGACCATAGGTCCACTCGACCTCAGTACGGTTAAAAATTGGCTTATTCCCCTACATTGGTTAGTAATGATATTCTATATATTCTTACGGTTTACACTGAAGCAGATTCTATCCAGTTGCCAGGTCCAAGACTTGACTAACTTGCAAATAGCAATCTCACCTGTCCACTTTATACTATAAAGTCATTCTCGGAGGCCTTGTCATCGTGCCAATATGTATTGCCTCTTTAGACTTTTCATACGGCTTTATTTCTATTTATAGCCTTCGTGTTAAGTTTCTTCACTTTCAATATATGTAAACCAATGTGCAAATGCATAACATTTCTTTAGTTCAACATATCTAGAGATCCACTTCATTGATTATGTCCGATATGACTGCAGTTCCATTCGTTAGTACTGAACCATCTGTATGTTAAATGTAATTCTCATAATAAAAATGAATCTAACGCAATGAGTTCCGCATAAAAACTGGAGGTAAACAACAGAAAAACAAAAATTTGGGTGCGTGGTAATCTATTCACACTCGAAATCCCATTTGAATTCTTTAGTGAGATACGTTTTGAACTGCATTGATTTCTTTCTCAGTTCGGGTGGAGCAATACCAGAATCTAAAGTGAATCAATTATTTAGTTCAAAAGCATCCCCTACAATTAATCTTTCTATCTACACTAATATTGCACTTATGTAATAAAAGATTACGATGTTAAACACTCAAAGAATGTAGGAAAGAACTCTCGGCGCTTAACAACCCCTGAGGAATGTGCCTTGCATTCGTCTTCAATTTTTAGCTTCGTTACAGATGATTGAATGCTTATCTGGCCCTCACAATGACTCACAATTGCTTCTCGATCAAATCAACTAACGTTCTTACAAAAAGTCTGGTACCAATTCATAGACCCCGGAGGAATGGAAAGCTAGGTGAGCCTTGAGCGCTGGATTAGACTAGTCGAACCGCCGACCAGCTGATCGACGTGTATCGCAGAACACCTCTAACCACTGCGCCATACGCGCACTATGAATACATTGGGGCCAACATTACCAGAACAATAGTGCACCTAACACGAAAGAACCTGCATTCTTGCCAGACCAAAATGAACGATAAACAAAACTAACCCCTTATATTTGCGAAGAACATAGACAATGTTGTTGTTAAGAAATTATCACGTGACACAATGTCGACGAAAAAGTCTGTTGGACATTCCTTCAATTCGAAAAACAAGACCTAAACTAAGAAGAATTTGTCAATGAGAACGTGATATATATGACATCAAGGCCACTGAATTGTAGCATAAATGAAAGTGCACATACCCTAATAAATGATATAAACATCTCTGATCTTGGACCAAGCGCAGAAGGACAACAACATAGTAGATGTATCAATCGTTTCCACTGTTCAAAACCTTCAAATACCTAGAAAAAAAGACTACTCGCTGGCACCATTTTAAGAAAAATAATTCAAAAAAGACAAGGAGAAAGAAAAACAGAAAAAACGGCCGACACCTAGTCAACACCTTCCATCGTCGAAAACTCTAGCGAGCACTCTCGCTTCTAGTGCATGCCGTTTGTCCTCCTCGTTTAAAAGGCCGAAGAGCACAATGTTTCCCTACTAGACTCTTCATGATAAATAATCTCGGTGGCCTGCCTATTGCGTGGTTAACATCAAATGTAACCATATAGTTCACTCCTGCCCACGAGTTCACGTTGATAGCATCAAGTGACTTGCCCACTTGATTCGTGATATCGTGACGTATGCGCGTTATCTATAACCTTTGACTACCGACAAAAGTCAGGACTGCAGATTTTTTTGAAGCAAGTTTTCACTCACAATATCATTCCTGATTTATCAAATTCGATGAAGCCAACAAAAAATTTATCGCGCTTATGTAGCGTCCATCCAAAAATTATACCAAGGTAAAGTAGTGAACTAAGATATTCAGATTTGCAGCCGAACTTTCCTTGTTTTCACTATCAGTCTCATCTAGCCACTTATTTCCTCCTGTCCACCTCTGCAAATAGATCCACTTATTCAACTTCTCAACCCAAACAGCCAAAGTAAATGTCCATAGAGGTAGGAACTAATTTTGTTTTCACACTATTTCGACAGTGTCATGATACTGTAAATATATATCTAAAAATGTTGGGTGATACATGAACTTTGAACCTAGGTAGTGAGTTGAATTCGGATACGATGCTTTTTGGGATGACGTGGTAACCACTGCACTATCGCAGCCTTGTTCTGCTATCACTTTTTTGTGCTCCGGAAAATGGTGAGACGCAGGTCCAACTTCCGCTTGAGGTTCAAAGTTTTGTATATCACGTCCAGAGATATTCATTTTGAGCATGAATAAATTACCCGAAACGAATTTGCTTTTCACGAACAGTGTTTTGAGGAAATGCTTCTTCACATGCTCCGATGGAATCGCTTGTCTTCGCTCCGCCTAGACAAGGCTCGATATTGAAAACACGTGTGAAGCATTGCAAATAACCGCTACCACTCATCAACCTTCACAATCATGTTATTCCATTTTTTGCATGAGTGATGCACAAAAAGTTGAGAGGAAGAGCGACGAAATGGTAACGCCTCGATGGATCAGTCTACACTGATCAAAAAGTCTCTGCCGAACGAAAATTCTAGTATGAAATCTTTGAGGGTTTTTGTCCTTCTATAATGTTCTCTATATGCATCTTCTATAAAGTGTGAGCACACTCTGGATGTTGCAGCTAAAATGGGCGATGTGATCTTAGCGGCGAAATCCTTGAATGTACGACAAACTGGCATGGCATATCACTGTCATACTTTAACGAGCTTCGTTAACCTGCGGATGAGCTCTATCATCGCACATCTTCTTCAAAATCTGCATGGACGCTCTTATTCAAATCCTGTCAAGGTCATCTCAAGTGAGAGATTTGTAGACGAAAGAAAGAATTTTGAGTAGTTGTAGGCGCCAGCATGTAAGCCTACACTATGCACAGCAACATGCTTCTGAACCATTGACAAGAACTTTTGGTTTCGGAATCGTTTTCTAGACGAACATTATCTTTCACATGATGTAAGGACACCTGTACGAGACTGTCTAGGACATCGAAGTAGAAGTCATTGATGATATACTCAACTGCCTTTCTGTAATCAGTGAGCGTTACCTTTGGGACTGCTCTAAGCCTTTACGGGCATTACGGATCTTCTCGCTAGTTCCAGTCAACAGTTCTGATCCTTCTCTGCTTGAGAACTTCCATTGCTTTAGCGCAAAAACTATTTCAAACATTCCCTAAGTTGCGTGAGTTTCTCCTGTCCTTGTGGACACATTGCAGGACGAAATATGAATTGAAAATAGATAGTTTTGCTTTTCTAATGAAATCGAAGAGCCTCTCACTCTGTCTACTTTTTCCAGTTCATAAGTCCTGATGCGCGGCTTCTCAAACGAGCGTACTGAACTCGTAGATGATGACCTCGTTTATGAACATCGATTCGAATGACAATCAGAAATTATCAAATGATGTAAAGTAGTCTGCAAAACTTCCTTTTGCGTAAGGCGGGACTCAAATCCGTATTTCACCCTATTCAGTGAAAGGAAATTTTTGCACAAAGAAATTCTGCTTGATGAATCAGTACTCAATATCTTTCAGCACGACTGGGTCCAATGTCGATATCAACTACTTGGGCCAAACCGTTGACGGTTGGTTGTTGACAGGTAGAGGTGTCGTAGCGTAGAAAGATTGACGGCAAAATGGCCGACGGTAGTGTAACGGGTTAGAGCACGCGCTCCCGGACAGAATGAGGTGCGGTTACGAGTCCCGCCTGATCATACTACCGCTGAAAGCGGTTGAATAGAAAAAAGTCTGTTTGATCTGGAACTACTTTAAAAGAGATACTCTAAGGATTGGGAAGAATTGTTAATAAGAGTATAATAGGAAAAAATCAGAGTTATGAAAATGAACTCGCACCTGTCCAAGAAGGAAGCAAGCAAATGCGAACTGGATCTCAGCTAACAACTGCTTCCAATCATCACCCATCTGTCGTATTAGTCGTTCTAATCGGTCGCTATAGTCAATTCCAACGCGATTTTCATCAACCTTAATTAGTCGAGCGTATTATAAGACTACAATGAGGCCTGAAATAAAGGAGACAAAATTGTTATAAGCCGTTTGAAAGTTCCCTTTCCAATGAATCTAATATAGAAAACTCACAACGAGCTGCGGTATTGCCATAAATCGGATCTCATAGCCTTCTCTGATTTTCATTATTGGCAAACCTTGAGTGTCGACGAAACGTGTTCGGATTGGATGTTCACGATCAACACTGTTGCTGCATCCAACCGTTGCATTGAGCTTAACTCAGAAAAGTTGACACAACTAACCAAAGAATAATAATGCGAAACTCTAAAAAGAGAACAAAAAGGCACGTGCGACGCAGTAATTAGAGGTGCCCTGCAATGCACACAAGGTCGATGGTTCGATCGCGTGTCCGAAAATCACCAAACTTTCCATCGTTCCAGTGTCGGGAATTAGCACCAGATATGTCTAGAGGAATCGTTCTTAGATATTCAAGTCATTGACTTGATATACCGGTGGGCCATCGCGAGTAAAGGCCGATATGTGCACAATCGTATCTAACGATGACTGATAAAGTCGAATGCTTGTGCATTTTCAGGGACTGATAATCGCTGGGAGCTTCTTTTAGCTTTAGCAGAAAATGAACAAATTATACCTCCTCATTTTCCATCAGGCATGTCTCCATACTTATTAGTTCCGCCTGCGCTGATATCTGACCTTTTAACGGATTTAACCTAGAAATCAAGAATATTTTAATAACACAATTGTGCCAAATTTCCTATGAACTGATCCATCCTGTTTTTAAAACCTCGCAATAAACATCCAAGATAATTTCAGAAGAAAAATGATTTTTGAAGCCTAAGCGAAGCTGGTACGCCTGGGCCATACACCGGTGTTTCGGAGGTCTCGTCCTCCTCGTCAGTGACCCACGCCCCAGATTAAGCCCTGCATTGTAGCAAGGAGAGAGGCGTATGTGATGATGACACAGTGTACAATGACACTGGTCCATCATCACTTCTCAATCGATGTCTCTCGGCTAATAAAGCAATCTGATCCATGGCTTTTGATTGGATTTTTTTTATAGTTCTTTTGAATGTTTATCGCGAAATTTTGAAAACAGTCGATGGCATGGATCAATTTTGCTCTAGCAGCCGAGATCCATCGACTGAGAAGTGGTGATGAACCAGTGTCACTGTACACTGTGTCATCACCACATATGCCTCTCTCCTTGCTGCAATGCAGGGCTTAATGTGGGGCGCGGGTCACTGACGAGGAGGACGAGACCTGCGAATCACCGGTGTATGACCCTGGCGTACCAACCTCGCTTAGGCTTGAAGCATCCTTTTTTCAAAATTATCTTATGAACTATCCTTTTCTCAAATAAAACTTGCAAAAGATTTAATTCTCCTCCAACACAATCATTGGCTGACGTTTCGGTGACTTCGCCCTTCTCAGAGCCGCTTGAACCACTTATTTAAGAAGGGGCATCGGTACGAAAATCCAAAAAATAAACTTTTTCAACGTGTGTGACCTCTCCTGTATGGGCACTTTAAACCACTCTGAGGAAGGCTAATCGTCAAAACGTCAGTCAACGAAGGAAAGGAAAGTTACCAACCCCATGCAAGCTCTATTCCGAGGAAAAGACAGTTCCCAATATATCAAACCTTTCGTTTCGAGTGCTTCTTGAGACATCGCTCAAACTTTAATATGCCTGATAGTCATTTTTAAGCCATGCCTGATGCCTGTCATGGGCACTTCCACAGTGCAAGACTTGTGTTTCGGCCTTCCAGCCTCGTTAGTTACACGCTGCCTTTCGGTTCAGTCAGTTCCGCGGGGAGATATCCCCTATATATAAGAAACAACGCCGTGATACTTTCACTCACCGTAGGATGGAAAAAAACGTCATACGGGCAGTGTTTTACACTCGATTGCTGTGGCCAGCAACTGTGAAATATCATACCTTTCGTTTCGAGTAATTCTTAAGGCTTCGCTCGAACCTCGACAAGCCTGGCAGTTCCATTTGAGCGAGGTCTCAAGAAACACTCAAAACGAAAAGCACGAAAGTTCACATTTACCAGCCATGAGCAATCGAGTGTATAACACTGCCCGTTCGGTAATTATTTTTCACTATATGGCGCGTGTATTCCGGCGTCAGTTCCCTTAGATAGAAAAAAATCTCCATCTCTCCGTTAAAGTGACCGAACCAAAAGGCACCGAGAAACTGACGAGGCTAAAAGGCCGCAACAGGTGTCTAAACTATGGAAGTTAACATACCAGACTCCATGTATGACTCAAAAGTAACTAGCAGACATAGTTCCCAAAAAAACCTCCAATATTCATGCCAAATTTAGAGAAGGTCTTAAATTAAAACAAAACATCAACGCCGCTTACCTCTCAACAGTGTCACAGTTTATGAAGTCTGTTAAAGCATACCAACTTCGGTAATGTTCAAATGGATATGGTCCTAATGAAGAATCAATCGTTTTCAAATTCATCCTGAACCTATTCACCTAGAAATAAATTTAACATCACATTCGGATACTACCATACGGCAGCCTGTACACGGCAAACGAAAGAAGGTCAACATACTTCTTCATCACATACAATTTCCACTGAAAACGTTTCTTTCAACCTGTCCCACTTCTTCACCACAATTTCTTCCGATTTAAAATTGTGGAAAAACCCTGAAATAAAGAATGCTTCTCCGAAAAGAACAACTTGCAACAACTACAGACTACTGAGGGAAAACTGTAGAACTAAAATGGGAAAATCTTAAGGAAAAAAGTAATATGCCCGTTGATAAACTTATGTGAGAAATTGGTTACTCACTGGCTTCACACATTAACTCGGGAAGGGCGCATTTGGTGCAGTGGTTACAAGTGCACCGCAGAACAAACGTGTTCGATGGCTCGATCCCGCTGCCAAGGCTGATAAAGCCTTCCATCTCCGCGGCGTCACCGAATTAGTACTATGGTTGCCCGGAAAGATAGCATAATTGCCCGGAAGGATAGCAGCACTGGCTTGATATATCGACAGGCCGACGCAACTCATTATGAAGACCAGTTATGCATTCAGCCACCTCTGACGATGCTTGGTGAAGTTAAATGCATGGCGTACCTCTCAGAGATTGATAAACGACGAGACTTCTATCCATTTCAACTCGAATGATAAAAAAAGTCTAGAATTTAGCCCTTTAGAGACCAAACCGTGCCGTAACGCGCGACGTCAAATCTCACTCAGCTACTGTAATGGTGAAGTCGTGTCTTGTGGGAAAGCAGGGACGCCTCGTGAGCAAGTCGCGCCTTGTGGGGAGTAGACGGCGCGACTCAGCATGCCTATCAGCGTTCATACTTAAAGGGTTCAGGCACATATTATTTGGTGATTATACGAAAGCAAGAATAAAAAAATTCACTTCATTGGCTAAAGTTTCAACGTGTTTCGTCTTCTACAGAGCCCACTGTTCCGAGTCAATGTCCCACCGTCGTTCAACCTCGCTGTGGCATTTCCCTTCGCTGTCGTTCTACCAATTCAATCAGCGTCAGCTTCTTTACCACATAGTAAAATGCCGAGATGATTAACATCTGCAAGTAGGGCTCCCACCAGTTCTTTCATCCATTTCAATATCTTAAAGACGTCATTCTCTAAGATGAATTAGTGCGTTGGCTCGAGCGGTGCTCGAGGATTTGTATCTCATTTCCTCACTGATATAGTGAACACTGAGTGGTCATAATTTCCCTTGAGATCCAAAAACACTCATGCAAAAGGGTTCTCAGATCTTTCATTAATTAAGCCGCCAGAATAACATTCTTTTACAACGGTGGTTATTCAACGAAAGCTCTTAGTTATCTAAATAGCTGGTCAATTGACCGTCAAAGGAAGACGTAAGCGGTGTAATCATAGATGGTATTACATCACAGACTGCAGGAGTGAGTATTAAGTCAACCTTCACATAGATATTATCTGAACTGTTGAAAAACAAACAGTGTACCTATCCTTGGAGCTCCTTTCACACTGCAGTAGATAAAATGTACTCCTGCTGGGATCATCTTCAGACCCATAAACTTCGGACCAACCGTCCATGATTTGTAGTCGATTCCGAATTCATGTCCTTCAGGAAAATCCTTCAGTATCTGAAACAATTTAAATATATATATATATATATACATATCTATATATACATATATATATATATATATATTATAAATTTCATAGGTTAGTTTCAGCCTTTACTTTAGTACAATCGCTTCGAAGACAAGATATCACAAAGAACTTACGTTACTGTTCCGATACTCAAGTAAACGAGAATACTAAATTTCAAGTGCATATAATGGAACAGCGGGTTAGTGATGCGGTGTATTGAGGAGCAAAACGATGGTTCAATTGCCTTCTCAAACATTCTTTTGTGGTAAATCATCTGTACGCCGAGAGATGCTATGAATATTTTCTGTTATCGGGGAAGAAATGAAAAAATGAGCCCTTCCGATGGAGAACAAAATCTCATAAAAATGCTAATAGTCAAAGACGAACGTTTTACACTGTGAGTGAGGTGAAAATCTCACCGAACTTATAGTGTTGCACACTGGATTGCTCTCTGGCTGGTATTTTTATCATTTTATACCTTTATTTCGGGTGTTTTGTTAAGACCACGCTCAGATTTCAATAGATATCCTCATTATCAAACACTGTAAGTTTGGTGATATTTCCACTTGACTTACAGTGTGAAGCGTTCGTCTTCGATATCTCTAAGTGTGGGGGCTGGAACACCCACTGAGGATTGGCTAAAAACGATTGAAAGACGACAGGTTCTGCCCGACTGACGAGACTGTAAGGTCGAAATATGTGTATCGGGGTGTACAAGAGCCCATTTATCAGATCACAAGACATGTTGGCCCAAATAATAATGAAGAGATCTATTAAGATTTGAGCGTGGTCTGGAAAAACACTCGAAATAGAGGCATAGTATGATAAAAATGCTGAAATCATGCGAAGGCTGAAATCTCGAGCTACTGCGGATACGCGCACCATTCTTAAGAAAAGCCTTTTATAACGTTGTAACATTCAAAATTATATGTTTCAAACTTGCCGCTTACGTCTGTATGCCTTCGCTGTAAACAAGAAAAGCATATCAACTTCTAGAGGAAATCTTGTAGCATTAGAGTTTTGCATTTTATCTGTAGTTTCCTCAAAAGTAGAGGAAAAATTCCTGTGTGGATAACAAAAATCTTACCTTATATGTGTAATCGGTCAACCACCACGTTGAGACCATGGGCAACCCCTCCCCCTTCCCCCTGCCCACCTCCCCCAGCCCGCAGTTAAGCCAAAAAAGCACCTGTCCGCGTATGTGAACTCAATAATAATTTCTTTGCTACAGTGCAGTGAAACGCTCTTTTCAAGAAAAAAGGACAGTGTTGGAATTGTTTATTCTTACGACGCTATAGAATGAATATTAAATGAAGAGCTCTATCCTGTGAGAAAAACAAGCGTGTCAAACAAAAACGTTGTCCTCTTGTTGAATGGTTAAAACTGTTCTCCTGGAAAAAGGAGCAGGTAGCGCAGTAGTTAGAGATTTTGGCTTTCGAATTATAATTGAAAAAGCAACGGAAATGCACTGTTCAACGAAAGGGGTCCTTTCTTCATTTGGTCCTCACAAAAAGAAAAGACCATTTGTTCAGAGAATGCTACCACTTCGTCAACTACTGCGAGGAAATAATCACCGCACTCTTCCACTCTTTTACAAAATTAAAATCGAATAGACCCATACTTTCTTTCTTCATAATCACTTGAATTAACCCGTGTTACAATTTTCTTTCAATGCGTTGACCCCAATATTGGGTTGGCAAGAAATACACCTACCTGGCTTTTTCTTTTGATTGGCTATTTTTCATGCATTCAAATTTTTGTTTTTACTGTCATTTAGTTCAGCCTCTCGCTCTAATTTATATACATTACATCTACACTCGTTTTAAGGTATTGCCCTGAGAGTAAAAACGATTATTAATGCTATACAGGAGTACTGTTCGAGTTCAAGTGCTGCCGAGACCTTCCGCCGAATTAACAGGCGTGGAGTGACGGAATAGCTCAAAGAACTGCAGTTTTTGATCGTTTCAGTGATTTCAAAGCTGGTGATGGAGACTTCACGCACAAACAAAGAGCCGGACGCCCACAACAAATTGACCGATCAGGTGTTTTGAGTGCAATTGACACGTCTACGTCGTTGACATTTCGCAAGCTAGCTGAGTCAACGTCGGAAACGGGACAATCCCATCTCAAAACAAACGTATAAGTGTCATAAAGGATAAAGGATAGAGCTCTCGGCGTTGATGAATCCCTGAGGGATGCGCCATGCATTCGACTTCAATTTTTGACTTCGTTTGAGGTGATTGAATGCATATCTGGCCTTTACAATGACTCGCGGTGGCCTCCCGCTGAACGAGTCAGTGCTGCTTATCCTTCTAGACAAGTCTGAGACCTGTCTGGTACCAATTTACCGACCCCGGAGGGATGGATGGCTTGGTGAGCCATGAGCGCGAGTTCTGCACCACATGCGCTCGTCATAAATGTTTACAATCAAAATAACCGCAAGAAGCTGCTCTAAACGATGGTAAAAACAACTCAAATGCACGGAAAATAATCAACAAAAACGAGAAACTTCAGAGAACTTCTTGCCAACCCAATTCTTTCAACATTCGATTCGTTTCCTAGCTTGCTTGAAGATTCGCTCCACTTCACGAACGTTGTGGAGTACTGGTTGAGCACATATTGCAACCAAAGATAGCCAGGCTGCGCCATTCCGTAGGGCGTTCGTTATTGATTGCCGGAGGGTACAAGGGGTGGAAAATCAACTCCACGTCGAACTGTGTCGAGCATCATAGCTACTCAGCCACGGACCTCAGAAACCAAGATTACCGAACGAAGTTCCTCTATTTTTTTTTTCGCATTCTACACAAGAGAAGCAATAAACAAAGCGTAAAAAAGGACAGAAGTAACAGGAAAAATAACAGAAAACAAAACAAAAAACGAAGCAGAACAGCCTACCAAGAACGCTCCTGTGGAATACATGTAACTAACAAGTTCTGGCGGTAGTTCGGCGCCATGTTTTAGCGTGTGCAGAATATGAAAAGCCATCAATACCCTGGAAAAATCTAGAATTAAATAGAAATCCTCATGAAAAATTGACAATCAGGCGAAATACACTCATTAGAGACCAAGTCAAGCCTTCGCCTGATGACATAGAATGTCGCTATCGCCATGTCAAATCGGGGGCCTGAGGCCGTGGCTAGAGACATTCGGTGTGGGAGTGAACTCTCACCGCCGCCGGCTCTCTCCGGCAATCAATGACGATGGCCCTGCAGAACGTTCCAGCCTGGCTATCCTCGAGATTGCAAGGAGACGTGTTCGACCAATATTCTTCGCAAAAAAGAAACCATCCTTGAGCAAGTGAGGAAACGAATCGAATACTAGAAGTACTGGGACCCATACAGTAGGAGTAAAACAATGACACGGGTCAAAAAAAAGTGCTAGAGTACTTTTCTATAGACCTAAGAGAATTGAGTGGTGAGCAAAAACATGACCTCAGGCAGGAATCGACCCCGCGTTTCATCCTATCCGGGGACGCGTGATCTACCACTACACCACAGAGGCACATTTGCCCGACCACTCATTCTTCAACATCTCAATGTTAGCTATCAGCCACCAACCTCTGAAGGTAATGAAGAATGAGTGGTCGGGGAAAGTGCCTCAGTGGTGTAGTGGTAGAGCACGCGTCCCCGGATAGGATGAAACGCGGGTTCGATTCCCGCCTGAGGCCGCGTTTTTGCTCACCTCTCAATTCTCTTGGGTCTATAGAAAACATCATAACAATGCGAAATGCATTAAATACTATTAATTCCGAGTATTACTAAGTTACTTTTTTTGAGACACTTTAATGATCCGTATTCACAGTGTTTCATTTTTCTCATTGTGAGGATCCCAATGCTTCTAACATTCAATTCGTTCTTTCGTCTTCTTGTTGAACGCCGAAGAGTACCAACTGAGTGCGTCCCTTAGCAATCTCGAGGATAGCCAGGCTGTGGTGGTCCGTAGGGCGCTCGTGTTGACTGCCGAAGAGTCTCGGTCGGGTAGTGAGGGGTTCGACCCGACGAGCGCCGCGACGACCATCACAGCCACTCGGTCACGGCACTCCAAAGCGCTGCGAAAGGGTAATGCAAAATCTGTCTTCAAATTTCCAAGGAAAAAAATAAATGTTGTTAGTTTTTCGATAACTTTTATTAGTGCTGGTGCTTATATTCCTCTATGATTTAAGACAAACACGAGGAATTGACTTGTACAATTGGACAAAAGACAGTGATCTACTGAATCAAAACAGAATACGAAAGAACTTCGTGATGGTGGTTGGCAGTGAATGCCTGGACTCACCGCCTCCCACTCGTTAAGCTCGTTCCCCCCACTACAGTAATTTCGTATAAACTAGGCGACTAGTAAGTGAACGGTAGTGTAATTACGGTCCCTGCGCAAACACCTGATCCGTGTTACGGCAGCTTAGTTGCATTCTGTTTTTTGCTATTTGTCTGGGCCTAGTCACTTTCACATTGATATAATCAACGCTAGTAAATGCACCTTTCTCCCCTGATTCAGAGTAATTGAATGATGCAGAAGAATGAGCGGTGAGCAAGCAATGGCCACGATGGCGTAGTGGTAGCACTTGTCCCCGGTATGAATGAAACACGGGTTCAACTCCCGCCTGAGATCGAGTTTTTGCCTACCACTCATCTCTCTTAGGCTTACCTAAAAACTGCAATTCACACCATATTTGACTAGTTTTGAAGTAAAATGACTTAGAAATCGAAAATTATCATTGTGTTATATTTTAAAAACGTTCAATTTACCGAAAAGACCAGGTCATTCGTCAAAACTACAGAGGTATGAGCGCAAAAATTACGATTTCAAGCGGATTCGAACTCGCGGATATCCGCAGCCTGTGCACTCGTCTTCTATCCATTACACCATCCAAGTCTTTGTTCTGCCCTTCTCTAGAGAAGTAGTTGTATCTGAAATGGTAGGATGCAATGGGAAAGAGTGATGAGCAGTATAGTCAAATAGGTTACTGGCTAGTCACAGGAATGTCACTGAACATTTTATGTTGAACATTGTTTATAAGGATTCTTACTAACAATCTGGATGGCAGTGTTATGGTGCTCTAACTGTACGCCCAGGAAGCTTCAGTGATACGCAAGCCTTTGAGCTTTAGGCGGGATTTGAACCCGAGTCCTACCGTTTCCGGGACGCCTGCTCACCTCTGCATTAACGGGGCATCCTGATTTGCTCTCCCTCTTTCTTGATTCTATGGTATATACTAGTAAAACTCGCGCGTCGTTCATAGTCCACATCAGCGATCAGCGATCGTCCCGTTGCGATTCTTCTGCGATTCACGAATTCAATTTCACATTTCGCCACGGATTGCACTTTCACGGTACTTTTTCCAGTGAAGAGCTATTCAAGATAGATATCGATGCGAGTCGCTCGTTTGTGGTGTGCTGTTTTCTTCTTGCTTTTTTTCCTTGTGACATGTGTATAATCTAGATTCTCTAAGTTTCGACTGCGTTCTAGCAACGATATGATGTTGAAATACTCGTCTAAGATGATTGAGTGGCACGCAAAAATTGCACTTAAGGCGGAACTCGTAAGGGTGGAACGCGTGTTCAATCTTGCTTGAGATCCAATTTTTGCGTAGGTCTCGATCTTCCTAGGTGAATCTTGTGACGAAGTTTTTGCAACGTAGTTCGCGCATCGAAAGTCTACAAAGGAAAAAAGCCGAAGCTCTAGAATTCAATTTTGGTATTTTTTGGTTGTAAGGGGACAATTGAAGAACCAATCTCATTCGCTGCTCTGTCCGGCGAGAATTAATCGCGTCTGAGACTAGTTTTATTTTGGATTTTACAGCATTATAAAAGTGTTTTGAAAAAACGGCGAAGTGGGGCTATGGCCAGAAATCTCAGCTTTCGAATGGTTATCAACACTCTTAAGAAATTTTCCTATCTAGCGAATGAGATCAGTTTTTCATTTGTACCCTCATAAATAATAAGTACCTAAGTTTTTCTATTTTTAGATATGAACTGGTTTTCTTCATATCTCTCTGAAATTTTACCAAATCAGTACGTTGTTGAGAAATAGTCGAGAAACTGATAACGAAAGCAAGCATGATTCATAGGGAACATTATTCCTTCGTTGGTTAAATGCACATCGATCTTGATTGCAACTCGAAACATCGACCAGCAGTTTTCTTCCAATAAGGCAAAAGAGAGGTTCGAAAATGGTGTATATTTGAACAGCCGACGTTTCGGCGGATTCCATGATTTTCAGACTCGGGAAAATTGATTGACTATTACACAATCGGCCAAATATCTCCATAACCTTTATAAAAATCGCCAAGTCGAGATATTAATGAATTTAGATTTGGAGCTACTTCTCCATATGCTCACTGATTCCTATGAGTTTTCTATTGGGTTTCCCTCCTAGAAAACAATCGTGCAAATTTCGCATGTTGCCATTGCATCTCCTGCGTCAAAATAATGGTCATATATACTCTGTCAAATCACACGTGATAACGAAGCATTCCTTCCTGTTGTTCGTCAACAGGGCGCTTCGTGAATCTTCTTCGCTGAGGTATGACTTTCTTATGCGAGAGTGATAACTTCTTTAAATTTTCTCCGTTTACGTGTCTGTGTCTTATGTGAGCCAAAAGGGTTATTAGTTTGATTTTGAGTTTGCCGATGACGTGTTCTGAAGGGCTTACTCGTTTCGCCGATCTCTTCGTCCCCGCATACTTGACGAGAGATTGGGTGAACTATATCTGAACTCATGCAATCCCCGTCTTTATTGCTTGTCCACATGCAGTTTTGCCTAACACGCAGGCGCTCTATGCAAGTGTTGCGAAATAACGGGTGACTCATGGTTTTTTTTGGTTTTCAGTTGTTTTTGTATTATCGTTTCCGTTTTCTCTGGGCGTGCTCTTTTGTGGCATTGTTTTTATACGTAAACTCATTTTTGAGAAAAAAGAAATATAACTGGACTCTGTCTTGCTGGAATTACCATTTAGAGACGAGGTAGTTCCTTTGAATCCATCCCGAATAGAACAATCTCGTAACCACTCGATTTGGCTATATGTCCAGTCAATTTCGAAGATTCTACTTTCTGCCTTTTCAGGAAGCCAAGCTCTTTGTATGTGAGGGATAAGAGTAGAAAGCGTAAAGTTATTATTTTTTGGTTTCTGATAGTTCACAGCATAAAATCTATCACTCGATGCTGTTACAGAATGGTCTCAGTTGAGTGATTCAAATGTTACGTAGTCTTCAATTTAGTTGAATTAGAGGCTGATGCTTTGTGGCTCAGTGGTTCACGGGTGGCCTAAGAGGAAGTGACGCTTTATGTGAAAAATTCCTATTAATGACCTCTACATGACAGATAAAAGGCAAAATACTTCAAAATGTAGAAATTCATGTGAAGAAAATTCTCCTCTTCTTCTGCTACGATGTCAAAGACAACAAGTCTCACTCATGCGACTTTATGTATCGGATATTTTGTTTTACAGTGCACTTCTGGACTTTTTCCTGCGTGGCTGCAATAATTTTTCCGTTTCATCTTTGCTTATGCACTTTCTCTGCTATGTCGCTTTTCAAAGAGGCTACTCTAACATTCCATAGGTAAGAGCGTTTAATTTTTACATAAAAGGACGGGTAAACCAGCGCACTTTTCGGTAATGAAATATTCTTTCTGGAAAAAGTGCGCAACTTAAAAAATGAAAAAATAATTCAGAGAACATAAAATATTAAAAGTTAAAAAAAAGAAAATTTCAGAAAATAAAAAATTAAAACTTATAAAATGAAAAATTCGGAAAAATAAAAAATTAAACGTTAAAAAAACGAAAAAATTCAAAAGTGAAAATAAAATTGAAATAACGAAATTCCGGAAAAAGTGTCGCGCACCGATTTTCCAGCACAGACCGCTCTTATACATGGAATTTTAAGGTAGACAGATTTTGCACGCTGCTCTTCGGAATAGGCTATTCGCACAGTTTTACTGCGCAGTAATGCTGTGTGCATTGTGTGAGTGCGTACATCCACATGAATGTGCGTGTGCCTATAGATACCATGTATGTTACTTTTCAAACAAAATAAAATTGTATGAGGCACGCTTGTAGCGCGATGGTAATAGTGCTTTGTGACATACAACTAATCATACCCGTCGCTTTGAACAGTTCCAGTCTTCCATGTCATGAAAGTTGACGAATAGCAAAAGAATCGTCTGGGAAAACATAAACGGCTGAACTCATCATGGTCAACGTTCTCGACAAATCAACGAATGTTATCTGTTCTTCCTCCGATCAAATCCACTTAGTACTTTGAAGACGTATTTGTCCTAAGCTGCGCTTTTATAGTTGCTTGGTTTGTTCACGCAAGAAAGCTTTTTCATTAGAGTTGTAGTAATCATTCTATAGTTCAAGAAACGATAATCTTGAGACATTAAACTTGGTTTCCGGAAGGACTTCGGCGCTGTAGCAACTGCAAAAAATTTACATTTCGTATTTGGAAATGTTGTTGGGACTTCAGAGAAGATTTTATAGTACGCAAATGATGAAAAAAAGCTTTGAAGGGCATTTTATCGTTCCAAAAAGTGGTGTACACTGAGGAGACTTTTATAAAGATACTTTTAGTAAGAAAAAGACCACATGTTCCAAATGTTCCCATTTATATTGCAGAGGCTACGTCAGTGGAGAAAATTCAATCTCAGATCTTATGCATTTTTTAGCGATAACAAAGAAATGTAATCTGAAAGCCATTTTCTGTAATGTGTGATTTCTAGAACAAACTTATATTGCGAGTATTAAAAAGTGTGTAGGCGAGCTAAGCCTCGACGTAGTTCGCATTTATCAATTTGTAGATTTTTTTTTAGAAAAGTTGCATATTCTTGACTTCCAAATATTTCTCTGGTGTTAACTTTCGCTCAGAACATTTATTAAACAGTCAACATCGGACGACAACACTGTTTCTTTTTATATATTGCATCGGTCAACTCTTTACTCTTTGTATATAATTCATGTTGAGTTGTCACATATTTTTGCACACCATTACTTTATTCATTTTTTCTTCCTTTTTCGAATCGCAATATTGCCAAAGGCTGTGGTATGCTGGAGTTAGGGAAGATTTGGGAGCTCTAGCCAGGTACTTTAATACGCTTCCATTCAGAGGAAATGAGTTACCGTAAAGTGATGTCTCGATGGACATCTCATGCATAAACTGACAATCTCAGATTCTCGACTCGCCACATTTTAGGGAAACTGATCAGGACCACGGTACTACATCGACCGTGTAGCCCCGATATTGCTCCATTGTATCACCTTCTTTATCGCACCCTGAAACACATTTGCGAGAGATTTTTTTTTGACGACTACAATAGCTGAAAGTCGACTTCTTTGATCGTCAGCCTCATTCTTCTAGAATGGAAGGCATCCAGTCTTTGCCCAGCAAATGCTAGCGTATCATTGATGACGATGGTGATTATATTGTCGATCGATTGATTTCTCAAGATGAATAGTAATTGAATACATAAGGCGAAGGAACCTATGGGACATTTTTGATATAGGTCAACAGTTAGTTTTCGTGAAACGGTCAGCACTTAGTACTTTCCGGAGTCATTAAACTGTAAATTATTATCAGGAACATTATGTATGTATGTTATGAGCAGAATCGAGTGTACAACACTGTCTGTTCGATGGTAATTTCACCTAACATACACTGTAAAATGCTCGTCGTCGTCTACTCTCAGTATAGGGGACTGAGCGCCTCGAGAAGATTGGCTAAAGACAAAGTACCGCCCGACTGATGAGACCGTCAAGGTTGAACACGTGTCGGGCTCAATAAGTCAGCCCATTTAACAGACCACATGACATGTTGGCTCCTTTAATAATTACGAGATATGTTGGAATATAATGTTGATTATCTAGAGCGTCTAGGACCACATTTCTGATGCAGAATTGCAGCATTCTAAACGAATGTTCTTGTAACATTGGCTGCACATCGAACGTACTTGTCTAGCTTCCTTTCGAGTGTATGCGACAAATTGATCGTCTTGATTTTCCGTAACATGCGATACAATCACGTCTAGATTTTGATGGACAAGATGAGGACCTTTCGAGAACACGGTTGGATGCGACTGCTTAACACGTTGTCGTATGTACCTATGATACATCCTAAATTTTGTGCCCCTGATTTCTTTTCACGAACTTTTTTAGATTATGCGCCCTGATTTCTTTCCACGAACTTTTTAGTTCATCAAACATAAGAGCGTGGCCAAGTGGAACAGACGTACATACCCAAACTTTGAAATAGAGTGTCATGAAGGAAAAAGCGAAATGCACTTAACATATATGACTTCCTAATCATTGTCGACTTTCTAGCCGTTGATTGGCCTTTAAGGACAGAGTCGCACACCTAAAATCTGTGTAAAACTCGGTAAGTCGAGATATTGCTATGACAAAATACTGTACTGTCTACCAGTTCTCCTGAAATACTACTGTGTCTAGTGGCATTGGATTTTCCGCATTGTATATGTATCCGACTTTTTTCCGCTTACATCAACCACAAGTTATGCGAAATACATTATTCACAAGAGAAATAGCTCTCATTAATATAAGTGGTGGGGTAAGTCCATCGAAAGCAAATGGCAGACCAGCAGGCGTGTGATGTCCCGACCCAACTATATACATGTGGTAACGCTGGTGTTGGATAGGAGGCAATAGTACAGTTAGTACGTTGAGGACATCCAACTAGAAAAATGCTTAGAAGTAGAACAAGCGACTAAGACCAGTGATAGAAGTCACCGCGATGAATTATGGTCATGGTGCCAAATAAGTGGATATATGAAAGCTGATACTTATGGTACGATGGAACACAGTGTGCTCCATAATTTTGTACGCATTCGAGCTCCTCAAGTACACTGGTAATCGAAAACTGTGATAATCGAAAACTGTTGTAAGTAATAGTTGAAACGGCATCGCACGCAGTGTACAGTATCTTCTTAACGAGCTGTTCTTTACCATCTCTCATATGATGATTTTTCATAAGAACCAATATAGCGCAGTGGTGAGAGGTGTCCTGCTACACGCACTTGGGTGATCAGCGGATAGTCAATGATTCGATCCTGACTTCGAAGCTCACCAGGCTTCTCATTTCTTCAGGTCGGCGAATTAATACCAGACCCATCTGGAAGGATAGCAGCACTGACATGATGCATCGGTAGGACACAACGAGTCAATAAAGGCCAGATATGCATCAATCACCTTAGATGATGTTAGATGAAGACGAATGCATGGTGCATCCTTCAGGGGTTGATCAGCGCCAAGAGCTTCATCTTTCATGGTATTTCTCAGCATTATATAGAATCAGAGGAATCAAAAGTAAAACATGCATATAGTAATATCATTTTTAAACTCATTACAATCAACTGAATGCCAAGAATTGTTTACTTACGGAGTAGACAAGCACCTGTCCTTCATAGTTTTATACAGTCCAAAAATATGGGAGAGTTTATAGAACAGCATGGAATGTGCAGATAAAAGAAAGAACTTCCGTTCAAGTCGCTGAGAAAAAAACCTGATATTGACGAAATCGGGCGGAACTTTGGAATCGCGGTGCAGTTTCCGGTCTTCTCTAAAGGGATGAACACTCTAACACACTTTGTCATGTGTACTTTCTTTCCTTCCGGGTTACTTGTATCTTACATATTTTAAATTCCGCGAATCATGTGCTCTTTCGTTGGCCTTCTCCGCTTATGACGCAGTCTTGGTACGGTACCTTCTACAACCTTTGTTCCAATCTTTGACTTCAAATTTCCCTTACATCAAAACTCCGCCCACCACACAGTGAATAAAAGCATCCCTTCTATTTAGTTTATCCTCCTCTTGGTTCGTATCTTGGTTGCAGTGCTCGTGGTGAACAGATCTACCTATCTCTCAGTACTGTGTTCTTTTGCACGACCTGTTATCACATTGTACAGTACGGATTTCAGCGCTTTTAGTGATCGATTCGTCGTCTCGCATTCATCCCCCCATAGGCCATTGAAAATTTAACGTGTTGTTTCAATTGCTGCTTGGGGATTTCGTTTTCATCATAAATGTCATAGGTTATTCTATGCGGGTCTTACTACAATCTTGAGGGAGCCTGGCGTCACTATTTAGGCAAGATATGAATTTAATCACCTCTGACGGTGCTTGATGAAGTAAAATGCTTGGCAAATTGTAGTCAGTGCTAAGGGTTTCTCATTCTATCGTTTTGAGTAATGCTTTAATTGATACCTTTATCTCGATATATCTTTAATTGATATTGTGTCAGAAGTTAAAATATACACTTAGGCATATGACAGTAGCGTACTGAAGCTTTACTAAGTCGTAGTAGTTGAATGATAGAAATTTTTTCTTCACTTGTATTTAAGACAATTCGGACAAGCGAATATGTATGGATTTCTCAATATGGTTTTAACCTCTTCTCCAAGTATCTAGTTCTTCAGTAGTTGTCAGTAAGATTTCGGCGGCTAAAGCAAGTCAGAACCGAGAGAAAATAGTTTCAATTCGTCAAAACTGAATCACTCATTGAATTGAGGGAAAGATTTGAGTTTATAAAATTTTTCACCCATGTGTGTCAGTGAGAAAAAGCAACGGTCAATTGGTAAGAAGTACACATTCTGTCCTGCCTGACAAATTCCACTTTCAATTGCTTTTATGTTCAAAGTGCGAACTCAAACACAAAAAGATGAAAAATTACGTTCATGGGCTTTGGAAGATCAGATATTTATCATGGTGGACAACGTGTACTTTGTAGACAAAGATCGTTGGATTTCAATGACATACAATGGATTGAATAAAAAAAATAAAGTGCGGTATGTCTTAAATACGCTGACTCGAATAAGGAATGCTTCTGTTTATGCAATGTATTGAAATCAATGCGGCTCGTCGTGACGGATGTAAAATATGCGTCTTAAATTTTTCTCTCTTCCCCCTCTCACTTTCGCTCTCTATCGATCTCTATCTACACACCTTATATTTACTTTACTAACTATCACTGTCTCGTCCTTTTGTCTCTCATCACTCCTTAATGTTAAAGCGATAATTTTTGTGGAAATTCTTTCAGTAGATAAGGTGTATAGCGTTGTGGCAATCCAACCACATCTTGTACCACTCTACTGTAACACGAGCACCACCCCTGTCTAGAATAAGTTGTCTTGTCGTTTGATGACATCAGAAGGAACTCATTCTTGAACCGCTTGCTGAATTTTTTGTTAACTCAAAGAATTAATATTAGGTCGTTTGATAAGTTCTGACATACAGCAATAAACACCAAATTTGTCAACCAGAAGTTGTCAAAAATGCATGATTGCTATCTTTCAATTGCGAATTTTTTTTTCAAAAAATTTTGATACGCATTTTGCCTATAATTGTTTTAAGATGGAGCTGTTATGGGAACATATTCAGTTGCTACTCATTAGCGAATGGCGGACGCGTAGGAGAAAATGCTAGTGAAGCGGGGCGCAAGATTAATGGAGCTTGGGGCGATGATACGCTTTCCGAAAAAACGGCTAGGAACTGGTACGCGAAGTTCATAGCTGGAGAGAACAATGTGGAGGATCAGTAGCGCTTGGGACATCCACAGGAGGCTCTAATATGCTTGCGCACCGCTTCACTGGCATATTTCCCTACACGCCATTCGTGCATAAGTAGCGACCGAGTTTGATCCCACGACAGTTTCATCTTAGATCAAGTATGGGCAAGCTGTGTACTAAAATGTTCACAAGAAAATGCGCAAATGAGCAATGCCAAAGTCGTGCAATTCCAATCTTTCCTGGTTAATAAATTTGGTGTTTATTCCTCTAGTGTCGTAACCATAAAACGATCGTTCAAAGGGGTGAAAATTATAAAGGCCGTGGTGTTGATTAATCTATGGCAAGTGCGCCATGCATTCGACTGCAAGAAGCATCTCTCGAGGAGACCGAACGCATATGTGGTTTTTTCAATGACACGCAAGAGCCTGCCAATGTAGCAAGTCTGTGCTGCTAAGTTCCTAGATAAGTTTGTGACAATTTTGCCGAGCCCGGAGAAATGGAAGGCTTAGTGAGTGATATGCTAGACCGAACCAACGACCACGTCTATGCTCTAGCACACCATTAATCACTGCGCTACATACGTCCTTCAAAGAAATAATATGATATCGTTAACTTTATAAGCACTGTTAGGAAAATTCCTCGTGCCTTTGTCATAATGGAGGTTTTTATACCATCTCATCACTTTTACTAATCATTATTGCCAAATTAAAACAAAGTGATCCAAGTGTAAACCCACTTGTTTATAAACAGTATCTCCTTTCTTACGGATCTCCTTCATACAAGATCTCTGCCCGGCTAACTGCTAGGACCAGGGCCTGTTCACAGATGGCGTGTAGGGGTTAAACAAGGATCAAAAGCGGGCATATGCTTTTCGAAGGCGCAGTTGGGTTCAGAGGATGGACTCCCTGTTTTGCATCGCGACTTTAATGTACCTCCTTCTTAACAATTGGCTAAAAGCCCGCAGTCAAGCGGCTGAGAAATGTATGTAGGCGGTCGAAGTCGACTCCAATGACTCTAAATAAGCGTTCTGTTGCTCCAGGAGAGACTGACAGACTACCCGTTAGTACCCAGCCCCGATGTACAGAGATCAAAGCTATATGTTGGGAACGAAACTGGCCTCATTCTTTTGACTTTAGAAGAGCCCTCGATATAGCATTGTTGGGAACGATGAATACGAATAGGCTCCTAAAATCGCAACAAACTAATGTGACGATTTGTAAATACAGCGCAACGTACACTTGCCTATGAATCCTCTATAGAGGGTGTAATAATCCAGGCAAGTAGTATGAGGTACGACGTCATTGGTCTGGCTGAGATGAAGCGACGCCGCCCATTTCACATTGTCTCTACACCTCAGAAGAACTGCTTTTTGAAACATGCGATAGTACTGGAATTGGCGGGCGGTGTTGGCGTCTGGTCAAAAAGTTAGGCTGTGAACATCGAACCATCCGAGCATCTCGCAATCCGAATCGGGTGCTTGCGGTTTAAATGAAAGGAACTGGCGCCAGCTTTACTATCTTCGCTACTTGCTCATCAAGGTCAAGCTATGACGAAGGTGAAGTTGCAGCGTTCTACGGCTTTGGAACAAGTCTTCAGAGAAGACCGTACATGGTTTAAAGTCATCATTGATTCTAATGCGAAAAAACTGGGCCTAGAAAAATATCTGAAGAACGTCACATTGGAACCCACGGATTAGAACGGAACGAGCACGGTGAGGGGCTGTTTGAATTTCTCACGATGATCAAACCACCCATGGTAAGCCACAATACTAATGATTCCACTGTCATAGAGGACGTAAGAGTCTCTCAATGGAGAGTACCGTAGCAAAGTGGACTACCCCTTCGTAAATGGAAGATTAAGCCCAACTGATGTCGCTGTTGTTACAAAATTATACACGGGATCAAATCATCGCCTCCGCACTAGGTTTTTTGTGCAAAAAACGAAAAAGCCGCTAAGTCAAAAGATGAAATTTAAAACAACTATTAACTTCGACTTGTAGATGTCTCTAATAGGCTTTTGGAAAGATAGTGTCATTAACAATATCACGAAGATTATGACCGGCCGATTCATCATATTCATGTTTATCTCAAGTCAAGAATACTATATTTGCTAAAAGACGTTTGTCTGTAGAAGCACTCGAGCTGATATGCCAATACCCAGTCTGAGAGCAGGAAGCCATGAACTCATATCAAAACCTGCAAAACGCTATAAGGAAGCGACATGATGTTTAAGGAGAACAAGGGAGGAGTTATGGCCAAAACTGCTGAAACTGAAAAAGACATCTGTAAAACCCACTTAAGCTTCGTCACCGAGATGAATGCGCTTCCAGAAGTCGATAATAAAGATTATCAACGATTATCACTCAGATTTCTTCAATCAGCTGCGTTCTCCCATGAGATAAAAGAGGAAGAATTTGTCGTTTCTCTGGTTTTTTTTTCCCTTAAAATAGCGTCTTCGTACTTTTTCGGTGAAAAACGAACAACACCTGGTTCAGACAGGATAAGAACAAGACAATCCTTTTCGATTCTAGAGCACCTTTCTAACGTATTTTGAATTCTATAATATCTTGGAAAGAACATACTCATTTGCTCTGTATGTATTTGCTTTTGATCAGTTAGAGTGGGTCGGGCTTATAACACAAATCACAATCTCTTAGCTCTCAAAATGGATCCACAAGCTTTTTGTTACGATTCTTTGGAAATTAATACAATCATTCGCTCAGCTTCACATAAGGCAACTAATCTTCATTTTTTCCCAGGTAAGCGGAAGTTGACCAAGGTTTTTTCTAGGTAAGCGGGAGTTGACTATGGCTATGTTCCCATATCCTGACAGTGAAATGAGATGCCTTTATGGAATGAAAATTTGTTGACATAGGGGAATTCAGTGTTTTTGTGCCATCTGTAGAAACCATTAGTAAACAAGCTTTATACAAATTCTTTTATCTTAATACGGTTATTACTACTTAGCGATCGTTGGGAAATAGTTGGGAATCTAGAGAGTTGCAGCGATGTGAATTTATCTCATGTTTTGGACTGTTTTATTTGGATCATGTAGGATTATTAGTTTCACAGGCGCAAATTGACATCCACGACCTTGATTGTCGTGGTTGACGTTTTCAATATTTTTGAAAACCGTAGCACTACTACAGTATCCCATCGGATTTGCATGCCTCCTTGAATCGAGCTTTGACTGATTTCGAAAGCAAAAATTTATTCACTGCGCACAAGTGTTTCACATATGTTTGCCTGTATACGCTGATAACCATAAATCGC
Organism: Parelaphostrongylus tenuis; assembly: GCA_019055375.1. Taxonomy (NCBI): domain Eukaryota; kingdom Metazoa; phylum Nematoda; class Chromadorea; order Rhabditida; family Metastrongylidae; genus Parelaphostrongylus; species Parelaphostrongylus tenuis. The sequence goes on along the minus strand of JAHQIW010000257.1, from coordinate 145,218 downwards.
TTATCTAGAGAGAGAAGCAAAACAAAAATTTTCAACCATGTGATTAGTTAGTAGTGTAAGGAAGGAATTTATTTCATTGCACTTCGATGAATGATGATCATCTCAATGATTTATGAGTCTGTAATGAAGGACACTTTTTGAAACCCTCTGAAAAAGAGGAAATTGCCTAAACGTGCCAATCTTTTGCAGTATTATATTCAATGAACATTACTGCTAGCAACTTCGGGTCAGTAAGGAAACACCGATAATCACATCTAATAAGAAACGTCAGTAGTTCCGTTTATTCCAGTAATAGCATCCATGCGACAAATTTGTGATATTATGTCGGTTGCTCAAACAGTGTGCATGTTTACGAAAAAAATGATAAGACAAGACTTATGAGCACCGAACCACTTTTCACGCGTAAAAATGTGAGAATTACAGCAGTTACATTTATAAGACATTTTGTACTGGTTCAGTACATACTCTTTGTCTTTAATTTGGTGCAAAAATTCGTTTACCATACATTTCGTTTCGAGTGATATGCCAGATAATCATTTTTTGAGCTACGCATGTGGTCTGTTATATAAGGGTTGACTTATAGAGCCCGATACACGTGTTTCAACCTTGACGGTCTCATCAGTCGAGCGGTACCCTTTTCGCCTTTAGCCAATCCTCGAGGGGCGCTCACTCCTCTATATTAAAGTAGGCGACGACGAGCATTTTACAATGGTAGTCCAATGAAATTACCACTGAGCAGACAGTGATGTACACTCGATTGCTCTTGGCTGGTGTCGCTAATATGTCATATCTTTCGTTTCGAATGTTTTCTTAAGACCACACTCATATTCCAGTATGTCAGGTAATCATTCAGTTCATTTATATTTTTGTATTGATGGAACGGCCCATTCAATATAGACACTGTTCCAGACGTGGTACATGGAAAGTAACTTTGTATATATATGTATATATATGTGTATATATATATATATATATATATATGTACGTATTGATGTTGCATGTGTACACATTTACATATGAGCATACATACACGTGCGTATGTTAATATGTTCGTGTATGCACATGTATATACATGTATATATACAAATGTATGTGTACATATGCGTACGTGTATTTATATACATATGTGCATATATATGTGTATATATATGTACGCACATATATATATAATATATCTACGCATGTATACATTTTATATATATATATAATATATATATAGAGCGCATGTGGCGCAGTGTTAGAGGTGCCCTGCGTCGCACACGAGGTCAATGGTTCGATCTCGCGCTCATGGCTTACCAAGCCATCCATACCTCCGGGGCCGGTAAATTGGTACCAGACAGGTCTCAGAGTTGTCTGGGAGGATAAGCAGCACTGACTCGGTTCAGCAGGAGGCCACCGCGAGTCATTGTAAAGGCCAGATATGCATTCAATCACCTCAACGAAGTTAAAAATTGAAGTCGAATGCATGGCGCATCCCTCAGGGATTGATCAACGCCGAGAGTTTTATTTATCCTTTTATATATATATATATATATATATATATATATATATATAATTCCAAAAAAGAATGATTTAAGCTCAAAAACGAGGTTGTTACGCCAGGGCCATACACCGGTGTTTCGGAGGTTCGTCCTCCTCGTCAGTGACCCCCGCCCCACAATCAGCCCTGCATTGAAGCAAGGAGGGAGGCGTATGTGGTGATGGAACAGTGTACAATCACACTGGTCCATCACCACCCCTCAGTCGATGGATTTTTTTGCTGTTAGATCAAAACTAAATCAAAAGATCGACTGTTTTTGAAACCCCGAAAAAAACATTCAATATAACAACCTCGTAACCCTGGCGTAACAACCTCGTTTTTGAGCTTAAATCATTCTTTTTTGGAATTATATTGAATGTATTTTTCGGGTTTTCAAAAACAGTCGATCTTTTGATTTAGTTTTGATCTAACAGCAAAAAAATCCATCGACTGAGGGGTGGTGATGGACCAGTGTCATTGTACACTGTTCTATCACCACATACGCCTCCCTCCTTGCTTCAATGCAGGGCTGAATGTGGGGCGGGGGTCACTGACGAGGAGGACGAACCTCTGGAACACCGGTGTATGACCCTGGCGTAACAACCTCGTTTTTGAGCTTAAATCATTCTTTTTTGGAATTATATTGAATGTTTTTTTCGGGGTTTCAAAAACAGTCGATCTTTGATTTATATTATATATATATATATATATATATATATATATATATATATATATATATATATGTATATATATATAATAGGAACTTGCACATCAGTTCGAATTTAATGTGTAGACTATTCATTTTGAGTACTTTAAGTTCTAAGGGATATAATTAATTGATATTGTCAAAGAAATAAATTTTGAATGCAAAAGTTCTTGTTCTTATTCTTCTCGTCCATTTTTTAGGTGATGTGTTATATGAACAAATATTTATATAGTGATAATTGAGGAATAAGCCCATTTTATCACTGAATCTTCACTGTTATATTAGTGAATGTTGCTCAGAGTCTTCAACAACAATTTCAAAATCTTTGAATTTCTACATTTTCATGTGCCTGGGGCATTGTAGAGTGCAGTACATCGAAAATTGACTCGAATGAGATCTCTACATGAATTATGAAAACTATCTTAAGAGTAGTTCTTTTTTTCAAAAACTTTTTGCAAATTTAGTTTATCTTTTTCAAAAATGGCGACTGACGTTTTGGCGACTGTGCATTCTCCAAAGCCTCGACAGACTATGGCCATATCATTATCTACTTCTCTTGATATTTCCTACAACTGTTGAAAATCTAATGCGAAAATTGATTCAAATGTCTCCTGTTATACAAAAAAACCTAAACTTCAACTGCTCATCTGGGAAAGGTCAACAGTCTCTTGTCATACACTATGAATAATCATAATCATATGATCTTTCTCACTTAAACTGTTGAGCGTCTCTGAGTAAGGCAAATTCGCCGAAACGTCATTGATCAATTTTCAAGAAAATACATCAGCGTCTCGTAAGTTTTCAAAAAAGGACATTTTGTAAGATTATAAAGTGTAATGTTTTCATCACTACTGGTTTTTGACGCGTTTTTTTCTTCCTTAGATAAGAGAAGGAAGTTCATTTTCGTTACTCCACTTTCAATTTCGTACTGCATTCAGGCATTTTCTGTCCTGTTGATGAACTGATTTGAAACTAACACACAGAAATCTTGCACTGTTCAGTTGTTGCTCATCACTTCGTGCAAATAAAAGCTTCGCTAGATGTCGCTGGGTTTCGTAGGTGAGTTTTTGGTTACGAATTTTCATTTTTGTCTCCTAAAAGCTATCAGATCTCACTCCCATTTCTAGGCTTGAAAAGCGGCTTGATGATGATAAGTCTTGTCTTATCGTGCTTACTTAGTTGCGCACTTTGTTTGGACAACAAACATGATCTCACAGTTGATCGAAATGATGTTGTGATTGAAGTAAACGAAACTACTAAAATCGTTTACCAGTCAAGGTAAGTTATAGCTTTACCAATCTGAGCTCAAATAACGGATTATCTGAAATCCTTGGAAAGTTGAGCTTCCGTAGCGTTGGAGACTTTTGTTGTTAATTTAAAGAAAAAGCTGCATGGAAGAGCTGCATTGCTGTGCAGTTGTACTAATAGTTGGATAAAGTTTATATAAGGACAGGGTCTTGCGTTATCAGTCGGCGTTGTTAGAATGGCGGCCGCTTCGGTGTTGCTGAACGATGCTGTGTGATCAGCAAAGCCTTTCAACAGTAGCGTTTGGAATTCCTATCAGACCGTAGTTCAGCGCCTATCTAGTCGGTCTGGTCGACGATCCTTCCCAGGGGCTTCCAGATAAGCTCTACAGTTGTCTTTGCTTGGAAAAATAGAACTTCACGACACCAGAATATTGCTCCTAAGATATAAAGTGAACAAGATATTCCATTCACGATATTGCTTTGGTTAAGTGGCGTTTATCACATTCTTGAGGACATTTCATTTCTTGTGACAAATTAGTGGGAAATACGTAATTTTTTGCTTATCTCGTAGTAATCTATCACACCGACCGTAATGTCCTACAATCTGGAAGCTTTGTTCAATCTCCCTATCTAATGAAAGCATATTGAAAGAGGTTCTGCATTATTCATATCTCATGTGTGCTCGCTCCATGTTCTTCTATCCTTCCTCTCATATTTTTGGTTCAATACACCTTAATGTTACACTTGTCCACTATGCAGTCAAATACCGGCAAGGAGATTCAATTGAGACTGTAGTAGTAGGCTCAACTCAAGAGGCCAATGCCACAAAATTGTTGTAGTGCTCAATTAGAGAATTTAGTATCAAAAGCATAGTTTGAGCTAGTTTTCAGTGATGCTTACTTCTGTTAAGCTGCATGTTTGGTGAGTCTGCCATGCGAGTTTTTCTTGTGGTTGCTTCTGAGTAGAACTCCTTGAGTTTCGATTATAATCGTCTGTCGTAATATTGAGGTAGACTACAATGAGACAGTGGTATACACAAAAGCATTAATCGAGACTTTGACCAAGGGAAAGCTAAGCAAAAAGATTGAACCACTTATATTCACCGCACGATGGACGGGGGTTTTGAGGTGGTTGAAGCTCAGGAAGGAAATCCTATGAATACTGATACTGCTGATCATACATTCATCATTCATTCTCGTGAAAAGGAGTGTTGCGCACATACTCAGCTGCGTCATGACGCGAAAGTGCAAGTGCCTATTAAATATTAAAGGTGTATAAGGTCAGAATTTGAAGCAAATAGAAGACGACACATGGCAAGATTCAATAGTTTTGAGTGAATTATAACTGAGAAAGGATAGACAACACCCGTCATTGTGTTAGGAATGTTGAATACATATGGTGCCAATATTTGATGAAATTGTGTAAACAATGCAAGAAATATTACGATATGTCATTTGTCGTAATTACTAATTGAGCCAACATGTCATATGGTCTGTTAAATGGGCTGACTTATCGAGCCCCATACACGACCTTGACGGTCCCATCAGTCGAGCGGTATACCCTTCGTCTTCAGCCATTCCTCTCAAGGTGCTCAGTCACCTATACTAAGAGTAGGCGATGACGAACATTTTAAACTGCAAGTCAGGTGAAATTATCACTGAACACACAGTGTTGTACACTCGATCGTTCTTGGCTGGTATCGTTAGTATATCATACCTTTCGCTTCGAGTGTTTGCTCAAGATCACCCATAAATTTCAACATATCTTGTCAAGGTTGAACACGTGTATCGGGCTCTGTAAGTCAACCCATTTATCAAACCACATGACATGTTGGTTCAAATAATAATCACAATATATGTTGAAATTTCAGCGTGCTCTTGAGAAAACACTTGAAACGAAATGTATGATTTGTCATTTGGTTTTGATATCCTTCACTAAGGCACACGTGGCGCCGAGGTTAGAGGTGCTTCGCGAGATACAGTGAGAATTGAGTTGATTTTGCGCCAAGGTCCAAGCCTTCTATCCCTTCGATGTCGGCGAATCGTTGCCAGACTTAACTAGAAGGATAGCAGCACTGATCGGTAGACCAACATGAACTGTTGTAAGGGCCGATATGCAATCACTTCCAACGATGCTTGATGGAGTTGAATGCATTGAGCATTGATCAGGGACTCATCGAAGCGGAGAGCTGATATCCTTTATCCCCTCATTCCATAAAATGCCTAAATTTTACCGTACTTGCTTTCTCACTTGGATACTTGGACGGTCCGTCTTTATGAGTTGTGCGAATCCTAGCACATTTTCACTCGTTTCTTGCGATCATCGACCATGGTGGTGATTAACTTGAGCATGGGGTAGGCGCGAGTTTCATACCGTGATCAGTGAAAGGCAGTGCGGCACAGCTGATTTTTCTTTAGGGCATGTCTGTCCAACATCTAGGTGGTCGTTCTTGGAGACAGGTAATCTCGTGGAGTCCACAGTGCAGTTAGTCCTTTTTGTCCATCTATCGATATAGGTATCATAGTCGTCAAACACTGAATCCGACCTATTAATGGAAACAGAGCGATATTGCGCCTCTTCGGTAGTCATACTCTCTTCAATGCAATAGTCTCTCGCCGAAAATGAAAAACCGACTGTCTCGCTCGGGACGTCGTACATTACTCTTGCTACACGCATGTCTACCCATTCGGACGGCCACGAAAATCTGGGCGCCCCTAACGATGAGATGGTACTTTTTCAGAAAATCCAACCTTCAACGGATTATCATCACTAAATATGTTCTTTCGCAACGATATGGTTATGCCATTAAAAGCGAAAATTTTTAGGGTTCTTGTGCGTTTTTAACTAAAAGCCCTTTCTTGAAAGTTTTAAGTGCCATCTTGTCTTTTAGTGACGACAATGACTTTTTAAAAAGCGAATTTTACTACAAAAATATCAGATTGTCATCGGCACGACGCCAGCCGCTCTTCTGTGCCGTACGGACCTCCCATTAATCGAAAATGACCACTGTTTCATGAGGTTAAATGAGATTTTATCAATAAAACAGCCTCCCATGGACAACGCTCGTCTTAGAATGCAGTGGTTACGGACTAATCACAAGAAGTCAAGAAAAAAGCTCAGCACCAAAAAAATCAACGTTATGGTGTCTTTCCACGACACCGTCTGAATTATCATATTCAGCAGTGATCGAGTCATCCATTATTATGAAACCAAAACATCTTTGTCATAATACATCTTTTATAGTGTACTCTGGAATTCCGTAGATAAGAGCGGTTAAATTTTTGCAAAAAAGGAAGGGCAAACAGGCTCAAACAAGAATCGATGAAAGTTGTGTAAAATTTCCAAATTATCAAAATTACTAAAATACCGCGGTTACTAACAAGTACTTTTTTCCAGCACAGATCGCTTTTATATATGGGATTTAGGGTAATTGTCCTTGATATATAAGCACGTAAGTGGTAGATCTTTCATTTTGATGAGTTCTTACTTGCTCCTTCTTATTACTGATTCTGGATAATATTGGTTTTCTTTTAGGGTTCCACTTACCTCTGATATACATTTGTATTTTAACCATTCCGAATATTACGACATCGCGTCAAATGTGAAATTGGAGAAATCTACGGGACAAGGTGCCTTAGAGATTACTGGCCGTCGTCCAGTAAGTGAATCGTATATTGACGTTGTGAATTGCACCTCAGGTGATAACACCTCTTCCGAATGTTCGATAAGGTGAGGTCTTCGGTTGACTCAGTTCCGTTTTGGATAAACGAAAGGTCATCGCTCGTTTGTTGCTATAATAATTCTGTTCCCCAATGTTCCATGACAGTTCAACAACTTATTCAATATAACACTAACGACGAAAATTTTTCATGTGCCTCATCCATATCGCCACTTTTTTAATAGCGAGAAATAACAAGAAGCATAATGCTATATAGATAATTTGCGGTTTTTTTCCGGTTTGGTAGCACAGATTTTGAAGCTTGTCCCTTACACTGGACAGAAGGTTTCATAAAGAGTGTTAGTAATCATTTGAAAGCTTAAATTTCAAGATGGCGCTGTAGATGGCCGGTTTTTTGAAGAAAAATCAAAATAGAATCATATTTCAAATCGGCCTCATTTTTAAACTGTCACTTCGCTGGATGCACGAGAATCACATGAACGTGTAGAGAAAATCTGCTAGTATTAGAGTCAGACGTTCAATTTGGAGTTTCTTCCAAAGCGGTGAAACAATCTTGATCAAATACACTTCACTTAGGCGCTATCGATCGATGTTAGCGCCGACCTGCTCTCTGCCCTCACCCCAGGGCCCGTGAATAAGGCAAAGAACAATTGCTCGCTACATGTGAGTCGGACCTATTTCCTCTGCTACGTTGTAAAGAAAAGGTATTTTCAGAATATAAGCGCAGAGTCGGAATCGATAGATTTTCCGCTATCGAATGATTTTTTGTTAGTCTTAAGAAATAGCACTGTACTGCAAAAAATATGCGAGTGCGAAACATTTTTATTTTGAATTTCACAGCGTTAGAAAAGGTCAGTTTCAAAAACCAACCATGTACCCGCGCTAGTTTGAGATTTAAGCTTTCTAGTGATTACTGATACTCTTTATGGAAACTTCTTGCCCAGCATAGGGTATAGGCTTGAAAATCTGTACTGTTAAACGGAAAAGTACCTATTTGCATTAGTACTAAAGTCAGATCACATCACTGCTGAAAATCCTTCTTGGAACTGTTTATCTGCAGTCACTTGGTTTTTGCGAGTAGTAGTTTCGCTATTGTACTGCTTTAATCTGCCACGTAGTAAGCTCATTTGGACCAAATAATAAGATCAATCTGAGAATACTGAGTGACATTGAAAGCTTTGAACCTCGCGCGGGTGTGAACCCGCGTTCCATCCTTTCTGGGAGCGCGTCTTAACCACTGCACCGTCGGGCTCTTATTCTTCTATCACTCTACTGTACTTTGTATCGCAGTTGCGACCAACCAACCGCAGGTGGATCTATTAAACTAGCATAAATATTTGCAAAAGATTGTTTAAAAAAAACCCATACTTACTTCAGCTTCAATGATGTATTTGTTCGGGTTACTGTCATCAAGTCACATGTTATCAATTTTCTAACAACAGCAGTTGGATGGATATATTTTTCTGCATGGAGCTTATCCTTCTATCCACAAATATATCTGAACTTTAAGAGAAAAAGGTGAGACTCTTCCTTTTTATAAGATTGTAATGACTTCCGATTCCATAGTTTTGAATCATAGATACATTGCATTGGAAGATAATTAGCAGCTTTCAGCGTAACGGGTCTTAACTTCGACTTCTTACTGTTGAATATTATTGGCTTTTCATTCTACAGCATGTATAACTTATTTATGTACTGTGATCCATACGTCCAGGTAGGTTGTTTCTTTCAAAATTGAGCATTTTCTTTTTACACAAATGGCACTTAGGGATAGAAAAAAGGATAAAGCTCTCAGTGTTGGTCAACCCCTGAGCGATGTGTCACGCACTCGCTTTCATCAAGCATCGTCGTGGCGATTGAAAGGGCCATCTGGCCTCTGCAATGAGTAACGGTGCCCTACCTATCTAACAAGTCACTCTAGCCACTCTCCCATGCAAGTCTGGTATCAATTCGTGGACCCAGAAGGGATGGAAGACTTAGTGAGCCTTGAACGCGGGATCGAATCATCGACGACGCAGGACGCTTCTAACCACTGCGCCGCACGATCCCGTATTTAGAGATTCTCTACAGTATATATTTATATACATTGTATTTAAGGCAGAGTATCAGACGGAACATCCTCGAAGTCCGATTCCTGTTTTGATGAACGATGTGATCTTTGCTCTTCATGCTCTTACCGCCTGTGTTGTGACAGCTGCACAATGTTTTTTCTATGAGGTTTGATCTATCCCCTTTTATCATTTCTATTCCATCATTTTTCTATGATATTTCAAACAGTATTGGCTACATATCCAAAAAAAGCTGAGCGATATGCAAAACCTATAACCTCGGAAGAGAGTTGAACCTATGGTTAACCCTTTCCGGAAACGCCTCGATGGTATAGCGGTTGGCACGGATCTCCGGAAAGGGTGGGACGCTGGTTCAACTCTGTCTTGTGTTCAAGGCTTTCGGTATCACTTAGCATTCTTGAATTTAGCATCATAACACTGCTATAAGCCGTAAAATGACAATTCTCATAATTACAATAACAGTTTCTACTTTTCAGAGAGAAAATCAGACTGTGTCTAAAACCTGCATAGCACTATCTTCAGTTCTGATTCTATTTGCGGCTTGTTCTGCCTTGGCGTCTCTGTTCAAGTTTATAAGCGTTCTCCAACTCGTCATGTGTTTTTCGTATGTAAAAATGGTCGTGACCCTTTCGAAGTACTTCCCACAGGTTTGCCACTAGTGATTTTTTTACCTTATTTGAATCTTATTCCTAGCCAGAACACCTTTAAGTTTTTAGATTTTAACTCAGATTTACTGAGACGGGATCATGTTGTGAACAACCCGACTCTAGAATCGTTTAGTTTATACGTGAACTCAGTTTTCTTTGACTTCTTAATACTCCTTGCTAACTGGGGTCGGCCTACTCTAGTGGATGTTTCTGTCAACCAAACTTTACTCAACTAATAACTCAAACTTCTGGGTTTTGGACTAAGAAATCCAACAAGCCACCGTCAAAAATGGGTCCTATGGTGACAACCCTACGGTTTTCTCCCGAATAACAATTTCTTTTGCGGAATATTCAGGCTAGAATGTTACATGTTAATTAATGTAAATATTTTTAAGATGTTCTTCAATTTTCGACGGAAAAGCACAGTTGGATGGTCTATCGGAAACATACTGCTTGACTTCACTGGCGGTTTTATGGACATTCTACAAATGATCCTTCAGTGTGTGAACGTCAGCAATTGGGTTGCATTCTATGGTAACCCTGTGAAATTTGGTCTAGGACTTGTGTCGATTTGTTTCGACATAATCTTCATTATTCAACACTATGTTTTGTATAGAGGAGTAAAAGTTGTTCACGCCGAATATGGGGGAGTTCAGAATCCCCAAGCACCCCAAAGTTCATCGCCAACGCATGATATGAGTGTGCCTTCAAACCAGCCCATATTAGAGGATATTCCTATCTGAATAGTGATCTGTACATATGATTGTTACAATGATATGTTGTGTATTTTGCAAATAGATGATGTCATTGACATTTATATAGGAATGAAATATATTACAGGCGCTGTTTGTGGTAAATATCACGGACTTGCAAGGGAGAATTACTTATACAACACAAAAAAGTGAGAAAAAGAAATAAAAGCTATCCAAATAGTTCACATTTTTCTAGAATGGCCTCTTTGAACAGCGATAAAAACGACGGCAGGGATAAACAGTCCTAAATTTTCAGTAATCGTAGACAACGTCGACATATTTTTCTCGAATGTTTCTATTTCAACCCTTTCGGTACCGCTTGGTACAACTTGTTCCGGGCTGTGCGACGTTGCGTCTCCGAGCTCGATTTACATGTCGGTCGCGCCGACTGCCGTGCGGATGGCCGGCGCGGCGCCGTTTTTACCAACGGCGGTACCGAAAGAGATAACCTCGTTACGGCTACTTACCTCATCAGATTTGGCCCACGCTAACGCTGGTACTTGTCGTACAGACCGGCCACTGATACCGTGAGCAAGTTTGGCCAACTCCAGAATTTCATGGCCAGCTGGGCTTGTTGGATCGTCTTCAAGATCTCTGATGGTTGGAAGTCGCTCGCTTGGGACAATGACACCGATCTATGAAGGACTGGGTTTTGATGACGAAGAGAGAAACATACTATTGTGCAATTGATCTTTACCCTCATGAGTTCTTCTACACATTTGACGAGAATAGTATACAAGGCATTCACTGACGGTTGTCCGACATGCTTGACGATATCGGCGCGATCTAACAAGGCTCGATCAAGATAGCCTTCAAGATTGGAAGTGCACAGTACAATCACGTTCGGCCGGCTAAAGGTGCGATTAAGCAATATGACGAGTCGGCCAATTTTTAAGTAAATAAGGGGAGTAATGAGCGAATGAGACAAAATCTTTATGAACGGATACGAATTCGTAAAGAAGAGAAAATAACCGTCGAATTCGGTCGATCTGCGTGAGAAGTGCATTTACGGCCCGGATTGAATCTGCTGGATCGCCACGGCTTGTTGATGCATCACGCGACATACCAAGTGATTCGACCTATGATGTTCCATAATATGGAATAATATACGCAATAATGTTGAGTTGAGGGTTGTTCGGTGACAGAATCGATACCGTGTATCGTAAGGAAGAGTGATGGTAGAACAAGAGTTGCCGTAGTGTAATAGTTAATATACGCCCCGGATAGGGTGAAACGTAAGTTCAACTCCCGACCGAGGTTCAAAAGTTTTGCATATCACTCAACATTATAGGACATATACCTACAAATCACATCACTGCTAGAAAAAATGCGGCCAAAAAAAAAATCCTCTCATAACCAAAAATGCCAGTGATATGCAAAACTTTGGACCTCAGAGTGAATCAAAACTGCATCTCACCTTTTCCGAGGGTGTGCGCTAGCCAATTGCGCTACTGAGACTTCTGTTCTGTTACCACCTTTCTGCGACACGAGTTATCGACCTTTCAGCAACCAGGCATTAGCGATTTGGCGTGGCAAGCACGTAATGCAGAAAGAGCGATAGCAGAGCAGCAGCACTGGTAGGACAGTGGTCAGCACGCGCCCCGGGAAGGATGAGATGCGGGTTCACCTTCTGCCCAAGGCACTTAAAAGTTTTGCACACCATTCAGTATTATCGAATCTATAGTACATCATCTCAGTTCCTAAAAATGTGGTTAAGTAAAGAATTGTTGAATTTATGGCAAGTATTATTAGAAATGATAGTCGGTTACCTCGTCAATCAGGACAAACACCATACATTTCGCATCCTCAGCTAACTCATCAATCTGATCAAACATTTTCAACACCAATTTGCCACTCTGCAAGTTTACTGTTAACAATTTATATAGTATAAAACTATAAATGTTAGAAAAATCTTTCTTCCAAATAAATCATACTTCTGAGAACCACTTGGAAAACAAGCTGTGACTGTTGATCTCCACCATAACTGAGGAAGAAAAACGCGAATTCAGACGAATTGACAGATGCTGTGATATTCCTCGACAAAGCGTAGTCTTACCACTACCAGGAGGACCTAAATCAGAGATTATTTGAGAAAAGAAAGTGAAAAAAAACTCGTTTTCCATCACAAACCGAGGAGAATGATCAGACGATTGACATTTATGACTTTCATATCGGCTCCTTTGTCTGACAGTTTGATCAGTGTGTGCACATAAGACAGAAGCTGAAGCAGGGCAATCACAGTAGTGTTTTAGAACAATCAGACTGTTACAATTATCTATCCCACGGTGCTGAGTGATGTGCAAAAATTTGACCTCAAGAGGGATTGAACTCGTGTTTCATCCATAACGGAACCACGTGCTACCAATATACACCGACTCTTAGCGCTCTATTATCACTCTTGTTACGATACATTTTTATCGCACTAAACACACTGATGGTTTGTTGCTGACAGCTTCGATGCCTTACATCGAACAAACAGTGGTAGCACAGCAAAGCTGTTGATGGTGTTGTGGTAACATGCGCCACCTGTAGGGGTGAAACGCGGGATCAACTCCTGCGTGAGGTCGAAAGTATTTTATTACTAAGTATCCTTGGATAATTTGATTGAGACGTCATAACACTGTTATACGAGCGTTGAAATGAGCTATTCTTGTTGATAATATAATCAGAGACTGCATCGGAAAAACGGTTACCTCATTCTTTAAATCGTTGTCGTAGACCAAATTTTCCCAAATATTCTCAAATTCAACGCAAGGAAGTTGCCACAAAAGCGAAACCCATCGTACTTTCATCGGATCCTCCGTCAACTACAATGATGAATATCAATAGATCAAGTTGGGTGAGAAGAAGCTGAAACAAGTTACAAGAATTTTTCTGACTAAGATCTGATTTCTTCGATGTTTAGGGCAAATAGCGTTGAATCATTGCAAAGAAATCGCTGCTAACTGCTAACCTGATCCCCTGTGCAAAACCCAAGATAAACCAGAAAATCCAAAATATGCTCTAAGTAAGTCTCAAATTTTCTAATAAATGCTTTCTTTGAAACACTGTCAAAGTCTAAGAATATTGAGTGATAAACAAAACATTTGACCCTAGGCGGGAGTTGAACCCGCGTTGGCAAATATGGGGAACTCACGCTACCACTGCATTACTAAGGCCACTGCTTTTCCCTCAATATAACTCTTAGCAACTGCTGACAGCTACAAGAGTTTATATCGAAGAAAGAGTCATAGCAAAGCATTGGCCTCGGCAGTGTGGTGATAGCACGAGCTCCCCGACATGTGTGAAATGCGGGTTCTACTCCTGTATATGGTCGAATGTTTTGCATATCACTCGATGCAAAGTCTGATACATAAAAGGGAAGAAACACGCCTGAGAGGCTTTGAGACATAGCACCATCGGTGTTGAGCCGATAGAAGTGCACGTTTCGTTCACTGAGTTCCAGTTCTTTCAACAGATGCTCGTCCAGAAGAGAAGCATCGGGCAAGTTTGTACACCCGACCACTACACTGTCAATGAGATCTGTAATGAATTTTACTTAGTATCTGCCATAAATATAATATATGCTATGAGAAGTGCAGAACTGAGGCGTTTTGAACAGGAGCTAACCGTAAATTCCTTCGCAGTCTCCCAAATCAGGAGTTGACGACGATTCCAGTACTAACGCGACCCAATTGCGCAACGTTTTTTGCTCTCGTATAAACGATTCCAACTCCATTAATCGTCCTTGAACTTGTGACTTTGCTCTGAATGAGAAGACACAACGTTGAGTACTTGCTTTTTCATTAACCCATTGGGGACCGCAATTGACGCGCGATTCTCAAGTGGCGCACGACTCTACGCTATTTACTTGAGATTTCTTTTCCGCTTTAGATTTTTCACAGGTTCTTTCATTTCTTTGATGCTCCATATTTTCTCTGTAACCTCCAAGGTTCTTACTGCATGGAAAAGTGACTACCGCAAGTGTGTAACGTAATACTCTCGTCGCTCCCACACCACGCTAAGAAAGCGTCTTTCCGATCCAAGTACAGTATTGAAATAACCGTTCTCAAGCTATCGAATGACTACTGAAATCCTAATAAAACAGCCCTACGGCGAACAAGGACTAAAAACAGTGTGTTCTAAACAACACACGCGGATCCCTAAAGTTAAAGGTCACTATAAATAGAGCCATTTGCATCTAGACAAATTTCGGTGCGAAAAAAATAAAAAGGATAAAGGCGAAAAGTCTTGACGTTTAAAAGTCCCTGAGAGATGCGCCAAGCATTCGTCTATAACTTTTAGCTTCGTTTGAGTTGACTGTATGCGCATCTGACCTTACAATGACTCGCGGTGGCCTCCGCTGCACTGAGTCAGTGTTGCTTATCTTACCAGACAAGTCTGAGACCAGTCTGATACCGATTTATCAATCCCGGACGAATGGATGGCTTAGTGAGCTATGAGCGCGAGATCGAACCATCGACTTGTGTGAGAGGCAGAACACCTTTGACCACTGCACCACATGCGCTCCTCTGCGAAAAAAAAAACCAACCCTGCGATGACTGACTGTTAACCACCACAAGTACGAAATCAAAGACCTTTTTTCAGCATTCAGACACTAGTTCCCATTACATGAAGGTAAAACGTAAATCTCCTTCTTATCGAGAATCTCATTGAAATCAGTTTATGACAATTCACAACTGGGGACGGGGTAGCACAGTGATTAGTGACGCGGTATATCAGAAATCAAGGTATTAAGCACGGCGCTAGCTCGATGACCTTCTCAACACCTCTTTTGAATCAATCAACGAACGCCTTACAGATTGCCTTAGGTCGGCTACCTCCAAGATTGCAGGAGAAATCGCTAACTACCAGTATTCCGACGACATTCACTAAGCAGACAAAATCCTCAAGCAGCAGCCGGAGCGACGCGTGAATTATTTGAAAGAAAAACTTTGTGGAGGAGTAATCCAGGAAACGAAACGCATCCAGGAAGTGCCGGTATGCGCTCAGTAAATGTGATGACAGTCGTGCAAATAAAAATAAAAGATATGAAGGAGAAACGTTGCAGCTGTTGCATAATCAATCCCTGAGAGGAGTGCCATGGATTCTTTTCAATTTTTAGTTTCGTTTGAGGTGACTGAATGCATATCTGGCATTAAACAATGACTCGCGGTGGCCTACCGCTGTACCGAAGTCAGCCTGCTTATCCTCGCAGGCAAGTCCGACACCAATTCACCGACCCCGAAGGATGGATGGCTTGGTGAGCTAGAGCGCGAGATCGAACCATCGATGGTGTGTGCGACACAGAGCACCTCTTACCACTGCGTCACATGAGCTCCTAGAAAGATATATCCCTTTAAGGACCACACGGTACGTTTCGTACCATGGCGGATTACTTCAAATCTCACTCAGCTACTGTAATGGCGGCATTGCGTCTCGTGGGAAAGTGGGCGCACATAGCCAGACATACACGCACAGGCGCACACATGCTGTCTGTCAGCATATGCGAAGAGCTTTGGGATGATACATGCGTGGAGACGAACCCAGGTTCTGAGAGAAGATTATCATCTGATGGAATTTCATTGGAAAGGCTTCTGAGATAGTTTTAGCAAAAGAACATTCATATGTTCCAATATTCCGTCCATTTCCTATGTTTCAACGAGAAAACCACATCGCTATGGAAGCATTTTTTCAGTTGGCATATAACATTTGTCGGTACTTGTATGTTAGAGAGCGACAAATTTTCAAACTGTTCTCACTCGCTGCAAAGGCACTTTTCATAGGAGTGTTAGTAAGCATCGGAAAGCTCAAACCACTGGCTACAACTCTACTTTGCAAGTTTTTCAATACATTTTTTTTAGACACTCTAGCAACCACAATAAAACTTCGTTTCACTCCTCGCGTTTCCCTTCATTTTATCACGAGTATAAAAGCCGAAAGGACAAAAAAAAAACACATCAGCTTGTAGAGAACTTTCCGTATTGTCAGAATCTTCTTTTTTATCGCAAATTTCTGTCGATGGACCAAATAAACAGAGATACTTCGAGAACGATTGATCCCGCTCGTTTCGTGAGTTGGCCGGTAAACAAAATCACCGGATAGGTTCCTAGCCGAGTAAGATGTGAAGGGAAGTCACAGCAACGACTTGTTAGTAAGGTAAATGCCTGATCTACCACGTAGCCCGATGGTAATTTACCATACTATGTGTTAAAATGGTGGCAACTACTGCTACTTTACTGAGCATTTTTCCACCGCGTCGACAGAAACTCTAGATAAAAGCGCATGATTCTGATACTACGGAAAATCCTCTACACGCTGATATGCTTTTCCTGCTCCCAGCGATTCACATTCGTGGTAAAAATAAAGACAAAAAGCGAGTGAGAAACAAGACTTTATTCTGAATGCTACATCATTATAAAAGGGTGCTTTGAAAAACCGGTGACTCAGACTTGTAGCCAAAGGTCTAAGCTTTCTAATGATTACTAACACTACTATGAAAACTTACTGTTCAGTGAATGAGACGGGCTAGAAATTTTGCCGTTCCCTAACATATAAGTACCCACTTGTCTCTTTTTTAGTTGATGTTCTTGCATTCATTCAATAGATTGGGAGATGTCGATTCTCATACTAGACTTATTTTCTAGCTCGACCTTCATAATACGCTTTACTAATGGAAAAAGTCAACGTTTTGCTTTCGAAACGCGCTACTTTAACTTTACAATCATATTTTAGTAATTGATTTAGTTAAATTCTGATTATGGGAAAACTTCATCGCTACGAAAAGACAGAATGTTAGCGAACAGACTTTCATAAACATATGTTGTATGGAAATAACACCCACTTATAATTTTCAATGAGACGAGCACATGTGGCGCAGTGGTTAGAAGGCGTTCTGCGTCGCACACAAGGTCGATGGTGCGATCTCGCGCTCATGATTTACAAAGCCATTCATCCCTCTGGCGCCGGCAAACTGGCAGCAGACTTGTTTGGAGAGGTAGCCTCGTGGGAAAGCAGGCTCAGACAGCCAGACATGCGGCTCTAGCGACTGCCACGTAAGCGATGGCGCGACGCCGCCTGCCCGTCAGCGCTGGTCCTCAAGGGTTATCACGGCAAAATGGACAGATTCCTATTAGAATCCTCACTGAGATATTGTCCATTACAAATTTAGGACTAAACCTTGAACTCACACTCCTTTCTTTATATGAACCTCAACATGAGGTTTGAACATCTTCACACTGCCCTTCCGAGAGACGTCGACGATCCATTAGTGACGTGAGCTTGAGTCGTAATCGGTATTTCGCGTTCCTCAGGAATCATTTAGCCAGACACACTAGCAGAAATCGCCACCGCCTGAAATAATCAAATGCTCCGAAAAAAAAATTAAATAAAGTATCTTTTGATTCGAGTGTTTTCTTAGACGAATCGAAACATATGATATTTTGAATATACCAGCCACGAGCAATCGAGAGTACAACACTCTGTGTTCGGTGATAATTTCACTGGACATCGAGTGTAAAACATTCGTCGTCGCTACCTCTTAGTGTGGGGACTGAAGCTCCCACAGAGGATTAGTAATAAGACGAGAAAGGGTAACTGCCCGACTGACGAGGTCGCAAGATCGAAACACGTGTATCGGGCTCTACAAGTCAGCCCTCCTTTACAGACCACTGACATGCATGGCTCAAAAAATGATTACCAGGCATATTGAAATTAAATAAAGTCTTGAGAAAACTGAAACAATCAAACGGAAATAAAAAACCAACTAAAAGAAACAAGAAAAATAGGAAGACGGGAAAACATGTGGTGAGCGTATTTTGAGAGCTTCATTTTCGCGCCACTAGCGATGGAGCGCAATAACTGCTACCGAGCGGTGTTGCTGTGTACAAGGTTTCACGCTAGTTGGCCCCAGTAGGACTGAGAAAGCACCGAGCCGCGTGGTCATCCTTCGATGCCTTATATCGCACAAAGGTGACAGGAAAACAGAAGCTCTGGTGATGCGATGGCTAGCATGCACTAGTGGAAAGGGTGAGAAGCGGGTTCACTCCCGTTCGAGGTTTCGGGTCTTATGTAATCGTTGCCAACGGGTTTCAGTAATGCTCCAGTTGGGAGATCA
The DNA here is from genome assembly GCA_019055375.1 of Parelaphostrongylus tenuis. Taxonomy (NCBI): domain Eukaryota; kingdom Metazoa; phylum Nematoda; class Chromadorea; order Rhabditida; family Metastrongylidae; genus Parelaphostrongylus; species Parelaphostrongylus tenuis. The sequence goes on along the minus strand of JAHQIW010000257.1, from coordinate 126,504 downwards.
ACGAAGGAATTTGTTTGTTTGTAAACAGTCTCGATGGCCCTAGTATCGCTTGAAAATCTCTGTCAGCAGGTCAAATGAGTTTCTTTTTGTGATTTTCTTATTCAACAAGTACGAGGTTGTTAAATTAACGATTTATTCAGTACGTATAAATAGCAAGATACACGTCGTGGTGATGGCCGACGTTTCTGCTTTGTCGCCTTATTCGGAGCCTTAATGAGTCAAATTGATCACAAACAACAACAAAACGGCGCGTAGACTGTTCTGTTTTGGTTATGAGAGTGCTTGACTGAGTATGTTGCCTATCAACTTGAGTCTTTCAAGCTCTGAAGAAGTTGACGAAGCCGAGACGTCAGCCATCACGTAAAGTGTATTGTGCTTTTTATATGTACTGGATAAATCGTCAATTTAGCAACCTCGTACTTGTTGAATATATGAAAATTACGGAGTCAAACAGTGCCGAGGCTAATCGATAGTTGGTCATGGGATTTGAATTTCTTTCTACTTAGCGGTAGCATGATGTTACAAATATACCTAGTGATGTAGAGTGATGTTCAAAACCTTTGCGTCAGTTGAGACTCGAACCCACATTTTAGTCCGTCCAGAAGCGTGTGCTCTAACCTGCTGCACTTACGGACGCTTGTTTTGGCACCATTCTTTCTACGCTACAACGTATCTATCTGTCAACAAGCAACCGTGAACGCTTTGACCCAGGTAGTCGCTATCAACATTGAACCCGGTCACGCTGGTAGGTGTAGGGTATTAGATGATCAAATAATTCCTTATTACTTAGTCGCCTTTAGCAATGGCATGATGTTACAAATATACTTCTTGATCTAAAGTGATGTGCAAAACTTTTACTTTAATCAGAACTCGAACTCACATCTCACTCTATCCGGGAGCGCGTGCTATAACTCGTTGCGACTGGTCAGTGTCGATAGCGACTACCTGGGCCAGGCCGTTGACGGTTGCTAGCCGATAGACAGATGAGTTGTAGCGTAGAAAGAGTGGTGAGGAAAACAGACATTAGTAATGCAGTGGATTAGACCACATGATTCTGGACGAAGTGAGATATGGTTTCGAGTCCCCTGCCTGATGCAGAAGTTTTGCACGTCACTTTACGTAAATGGGAATATCTGTCAGCAGTGTTCTTCATAATTCTTTCGAGTATCGGCACAATTTCTTTTTAGCTGATGTCTTGATAAATTTGCAAGTTTCTGCTTTGGATTAAATTTTAAGGGTTCAATTACAGGAAATGAGACCTGTATGTGGTGTCATTGATGGTCATTTGATTCACTACAGCGATAACATCAAACTTTAGCAATTTAAACGCTGAGTGAACAACGCGCTATCAACATAGCTGGATCACTAAGTAGCGAGTGAGTAGATCGCTAATGAAGAGCAAAAAACAGCTTTTGTAATATGATAATAATGAGGGATGATCATAAAATCTTCTTAGAAATAAAATGAAGCGTTTGACTCTGATCAATATCCGGGAGATGCCGTGTGCATTCTACTCAATTCCCAGCATCGTGGAGATGACTGTATCTATATTTGGCCTAAACAATGACTTGAATAAGTTGCTCTCATGTGTACTTATTCACCACGGTAGACCCCAGTTGTCATCCTATTGTTAGAAAAGAATGAAAATAAAGGATCTCAACGGAACAGTGTTCCCCTTCCATCGTGTTTTTGCCTACCTCTGAACCACAAATAGCAACAAATGGGAACTTTGACAGGGTACATTTAGTCCCACATATGATGAATGGGGTTTAAGGTTATACAAGATGGACCATGAGTTTGATAAAAGAATACCAGAAATTTTACTAAGCCATAGCATTATTTATGGAATATTTTTGTGAGGGCAATCAAATCACAGTGCTTGTGAATATGTTTCAAACTTCTCCGTTTCTTTATCAGAACGTATAGGCTAGGAACGAAGCGAAAACAACAAGTAAAATCCGAAGTGCTGCATTTTAAATCCTGAGTTTTTGTACATCAGACAACTGATCTGACTTTTCTGAAAAAAACTCAGAGAGTTAAACAGGACTACCTGTTGTGTGATCAAGGAAAAATTTTTATGTTCTGCTGTTTTCGGTGTGATTTTCGTTGATTCACAAGGAAAGCTACTGAATCACGCGCCCTCTATGATAGATGAAATGAACAATATGATTGAAAAAGTGCAAAGAAGAGAAACTCTTCGTGAGAACAGCAACCGTATTGATTCGAATACATGTTGGTCTCTTATACCAGTGTTTCAAACAAGATTGAATTTCATTTTGGACGAGACATTTGTTGACTGATCAGCTGATTATCAGATAATCTTCATAATCACTCTGTATCAAATTTACACGCGCACAGCATGATTGTTAGAATTTCCTGCGATACACGATGGGCAGATGGTTCGATCCAGTGCTGCGAACTTATTTAACTTTCTTTTATCTGAATAAGGAAGATTTATACTAGACTCGTTTGGAATTGAACCAGCAAGCGCTTCATACATCTATAGGGAGCTACTGCGCGAGCTTTATGTACTTTTATTCACCTCTATCAATTAATAACGAAGTAGAATAAACGGCGTAGCTCCCAGAGATTGATTAGCGCCGAACAATCTATCCCTTTCCGCTTTATCACTTGTAATCCGATTAATCATACCATGTGGCTTGACAGAGCACCAACAAAGTCGCCGTCTATTCCATAGAACGCTAAAACTTCCGGGTTTGTGAGATTTTTTCGTTCGATAGTGTAAAGTGCATCGCGTTTTTAGTGTACTGTTCCTTTTTTTATTTTTCCTTATGATGAGAAGATAACTAGTATGGGTTTGTGTGGTATGATCAATACCAGATGGCATAAAAATGCAAATTTACGGAGCTTCTTTGTTGTCACGTTCAAACAAAATCATCTAGAATTCAATAAAATTGGAAAACATACTTATTTGCTACAAAAAACTTGGCCCATAATGGAAGATGCACGCTTCTTAATTCTTATAGAAACGTTATTCTAATAATAATCTTATCATTATTTGCTAGCTATTTCATTCATTCAGCGCGACCTTACGAATTGCGCAGATCTGCGTACATCTCTCGCTCGATCCACTGTCATACATCTGCATGTTTCATTGCTCGCCCATATTTGTGAACTTGGATTTTACTTGAGAAGTATTTATGGGACGAACCTGCTTCCAGTCTGTCGAATCTAGTTAGAGGGATGACGAGCTTGTCTGCATTAGGCAAGATCGAACCAGTAATTTAGTGCATTTTACACAATATCTCTACCCAATGTTTTTCTCGCATTAGTTAAGAAAATATGCAGCACATTATAATGCTTTCATCGCACTATAATAAACCATGTGATCACTCATTATTTTGAGCAGACATTTTGAAGAAGAGGTGATGTTTCTTACTTTATTTATAATTTCTTCCAATTTTATTCACGTCAAACGAAGCTAGTATCTTTCATTATAATCTGTGAGAATGTTGAAAGCCTTTTCGAGGATGGTACGTCAGTGGGATACGTAAACTTCGGCGGTATCGCCCGCTTCATTAGAGACACACGTCCCACACCCAATCCTATTTTATGGCAGAGGTGAGGAGACGTTATGGTGATAGCGCGTGATATTGTGTTACCACCACTTTTTCCATTTGATGGATTAAGGCTAGTAGTAAATATGTAGACATTTTCATATTTAAGATTTAATATCTATTCTTGAAGCTGAGTGCAATATGAGTGAAGCAAGAATTGTTTGTTTGAAAACAGTTTCTCCAATGTTATTAAAACTAGACTTCATCGTTTTAATATCGTCCTCCAACTATGATCATTCGCAAAAATAGACATCACTGAAAGAAAAGTTGGAGCATAAGTCGGTTGAGATCCTTGCGTATAGAGAATGTTTGTGGAAGATATTACAGCGATTGCTTTACGTGAATGTTAATTTCGTTAGACATTCTCATTGTTATTAAATTCTTTAGCAGCGCTGTAGTGGCGTAATTGTCAGGAATAGATTATTAAGGCATTATCTGCAGAGCTCGATCATCGTAGAAGAGCTCCTTCTAGAAATTCGTGTGCCAGGCAGCTTATCCGACGATTGCGCTGCCGCTCAAGTCGAATCACAGAATCTAATCAGTGTTGTTCCCTTAGGGATGGCTATTGAGTTGCAAAGCGCAGAGCGATCTTCTTTATTTGATAAAGTTTTTTTCCTTAGTTTCGAGAGAGCTTTCAGGTTTTTCTCATTGTTTTATGCTTAATGTTTTTCTATACACTCTTCCATATATTTTTAGCGCACTTATAGCTCTTATTTGTGAAGAGAACACGTTAGTTTAGCGCATAATCATACTTCTTTTGGCATTGAGTTAGTATGAATTTTATGTTTTGATTTTTTGTTTTCTGCGTACTCAGGAAGTATTACACCGAATACAGAATGTGAATCAACGAATACTTTGTCAGAAATTATATTGTACACTATATGCGATACCATTTGCTTGATAATTCTCAACAATTTCTCGACATTATTCTTTAAGGAGGTGGGACTTATACAATTTTACCTCTTTCTGAATGTTCCCCTCAATGATACTCCATCTTTTCGTGGTAATAAATTCTATTCTGAGAATCTGAGCTATACTATGGTATTACCAATAAACTCTCTTTGAAGTCAAAACAACAAGTGAATACTTTGGAAGCGATACTAGTATTATGTTTGTAAAGATCTTTCTTAGAGCAAGCTAAGTGCCAGAATAATTGTTTCCTCAGCTATAAAATAACACTGAGTGTCTAATGGAAATAAAACACAGAGAAAGAGTGAGGATTACATTGCACCCCGAATTTAAATGAAATTTCCTCTTTATTCCTGAAGCGCACTGGGGACTTTTAGAAGGCAAGTGTAGTATTAGAATCACCGTTTTCCGCTAGTGATTTCTGAGTTTAGTGAAGAAAATCCATTCATCATAAGTAGCCATGGGACAAGACTGTATAAAAATTCGTATACGCCGTCTTTAAATGATTAATAAGCTGCGCTCACGATTGCATCCAAACGCCATCATCTCGCACTATCAGGCTTATCGAGACGATCGACTGGTGGTTCGCCCGCTATACATTGATGAATGCTAATTCATCATAAGCAACCATAAACAAGATATGTCTTGCAATCACTCCCTGTAAATGGACTCTGACGTTTCCACAAAACCGTCATTGTGAATCAGCATCTCGACCGTCGTTTATCAATTAAGCCTTTGCCACGCCGGTGTAACCAATAGAATTGAATCGTAGCAATCTACCACAAAACAGCGCAGCGATGGTCTGCCAGTTCTTGAACCATCGTCGTCCGCCATTGAGCACCGTCTGTCAGGCTGATGGACGGTGTTTGCTAGGTGTTCTTTAAAAAAACACTTTGTTGCAGTGTAACTAGTATAACAATGAGTATACTCTGTATAACAGAAGTTTTCAGAACATCAGTCGCAATATCCGTAGAACATCTTCATTGTGAAATAGCTTCGTTTATCTAACAAACTTGCATTCTAAAGATGTAGTAAATCGGATCGACTCGCAGGCATTTATAAAAAAGCCACGGAGTAGCTGTTCGTTGTCTGATTCAATCGCCGTGTCTAGAAGCGATTGTAGACCTGGAAAACTGATCGTTAGCTTATTGAGCCTTCTTCACCGTTCATCTCATTCTCAATGTAGTCAAGTTCATTGGAGAACTTTGCCGTTTATAGGAGCTCTTGATAAACAACTTCGAATTTATTTTTTCTAAACACCTCTACGTGTAAATTAGTCTACAAGGTATTTTGCTTTACATTTTCGTGATCAAAGCTCGAATTTATTGGCGATGTTCATGGATTGTAACCCATTTCACTTATAAAATTATAGTCAATGATTTTCAACAATTACTCGGAAAGTTGTTTAATCATTTAAGATGCTTAACCAGAAGCGATGACAATTCTTGAATGCGTTCCTACTTTGAATCTGGATTTATTGTTGGTTAATTGACTCCAAAACGAACGAATGGGGAAGAATTGACAGCTCACTCAAATAATGATGAATAAGAGGGCACCTAAAAAGTCCTTCCTGTAATAGAATGTTGAATATTTTATACCAAATCTCTTTATAGAATGTTGAATATTTCGAAGCAAATATCTTTATGGAGTGTTCAATATTTTACACCACATTAATCCTAGAATGTTGAATATTTTATACCAAATATCTTTATTCATTTACTGTTTACAAAACTAATGAAATATGTCCACCGTGTTCTCAAAAGCACTTGAAGTCATTACGAAATCAAAGGTTGCAATCGAGTAACCAACATTATCTTCTTCCTTCTCTTTTACCTTTAGTTCGGTCTTTTCCCACCTTTCTTTTGACGTTATCTCTGATGTTGTTGAATACATTAGCAAGTATTTTCAATACTTTACTAACGATACAAAATTTCTTCAACGACTATACGAGTGAAATTAGAAGACAAAAAGTTTAGATTGATGTTTGGTTCAATTCGTAATGAAGGAAAACTTCACAGGGTTATATTCTTCGTTGATTGAGCCAATAGCAAAAAGTTCATAAAAGCCGTTAGCACTTCTTGCTATTGGCTTGACTAACAAAGAATATTTGATTGATTGTTATTGGCGAAGTTAGAGAAAGTCGTTTTAATTATCACAGAATTTTATAAGGTTGTAATGTGTAGATTTGCTGACTGTGTGTGTTCATGTTCTTTTTGTTCTTCGTCACGTTTTTATGATTTTATTATTTAGTGCCATAGCACTTCTTCTACGACATCAAAACATTCCGATCCTCAGTACACCACCTGTTACTATGATCATAGTTCAATTTTTTCCGAACTTTGCTTTTTCCTCCCGTTCTTTCTCTCATTCTCTTTCGTCATTTTGAGTACGTTGATATGTTTAACATTCCTTCAACTATTGCCACCCTCTCCTTCTTTCTCTCTTCCTCTCCCTCTTCCTCTCTCTCTCTTTTTCTCTCTATCTACTTTCCCTCTCTCTTGTTCTCGATGTCTTTTTCACCGTCTCAGTCCTACTTGCTTTTTTCAGCACATGATTAAGTGTAACTTTCCTTTATATTTCTCTCTCCTTCTCAGACTCTTTCAGTTCCTCCTATATTTCTCCTCTCTTTTTGTGTTCAGTTTCTTTTCCCGACATATTCGTTCATCTCGTGACCATCTTTATTGTTCTCTCTTGTTCTCAATTATTATACTTGGACTACTTCTCTTGCAAGGGCTCATATCTCACGTGACTTCTTAAGCCTGTTTTATTTTACAAATATACGGTTTTTCACTCAGTTTAAAAAGCTCTTATAATAAAGATTATGTAATAAGCCATGATGTGGCTAAGAGGTTTAGTAAATGGGAAAATGTAAAATATAAAAAAATCGCTTTTCAATTTAGTTTTGTCAGTAATACTACTGAATAGCCCCGAATCGATTGAAGTTGGTGTGAAGTTCGATTGATTCACACTATCACTTCGTCGAATGATAAAATTCCGTGCGGTTACGTCAATGTGTGTAACATTTTTATTCGAAAAAAAAAACCATGTTTTGAGAAAAGTGTTTATGTACGTCGTTATTTAGCACTGGTCCTCTCAACTTGTACCTTTTTCCTATCTTCCGCTACTTTTTAGGTGGTTTTTGTCCTTCGTTTAGTGCTATGTCACGCAATAAGCACCATTGCTATTACTGTTATCACCAACATTATTACTATTCTCATTAGTATCACCATCACTTGTGCCGTGAAAATGATACCATGCGCAATTTTTGCCGTTTTAAAATCTCCTCTCTGACTTTCGTTTAGTTCTCTTCCAGAAGCTTACCGACTTTGTCGTATCTGACGAATGACTGCGTGAAGAAGCATGGTGTAGGACGTGGTCTAATCCACCAGCGCTTCCACATTCCTATCCAGAATTTTGGCCAGATAAGCATGCTCGAATAATTAACCATTTAAACAATAACATAACCATCAACTGGTAATTGGTGGCAACTAAAGAAAGCTGTGTCAAGACTTAATTCCTTAGAAATAACATTGCTCACTTAGTAAATTACCGGTCAAGTTCAACGCGACCCGTAATATATTATAACTTTTTGGCACTTCTAACACTTTATTTGATCCGTTGCCACAGTGCTTTTCCTTATCCCAGTCCTTCTAGCATTCAATCCTTTTTCGTCTTCTTGTTGTACGGCGTAGAGCACTGATTGGACGAGTCTCCTTACGATCTTGAAGATAGTATGGCTGTGGCGTGCCATAGGGCGTCGTTGCTGACTGCCGGAGAGAGTTGGGGAGGGGTGGGGTGGAGCTCGGCTCCACGCGCGCGCGTCGAGCATTAGAATCACTAGGCTACGGCGCCTAGTATATCAATACTAGTGTTAATAATACTTTTGTCTTATACTGTGATTTTTCCAATCAGCCACTCTCCGAAATTTGCTAGTCAATGTTTGTTCTAGACTACAGTCGTGATAATTTCTCACTCATAAAGTGAAACTCTTTTTTATCCCTAGTTTTTACTGTAATTGTTATCGTATTTGCGACGGCGTTAAAAATTCGTCATTTACGAACTTGCTGGTTTTTTGATAATGAGCTAAGATAATCTATACCTATAGATTTGCGGGTTTGTGAACATGGCAAGATGGTAGAGAAAACTATGACCTATAGTTCGATGCGTAGGAACAATATGTATTATATTACCTACTCAAACGTTTACTATACCTCATCATACACAAATGTTTCTGTCATCACTTGAACGTATTTTGCACTTCACGCGCCTCTAATTCAAAACTTTTTCATACATATACAGCCCGCTCAATAATCGTGGTTTTTTATAGCTATAAGAATTAGAATAGCAGTTAGTTGCTTGTCTATTATCCGTCAGTACTTTAGTTGGGGAAAGTATTGGCATATTTTTAAGCGCAGAACAAAGCTCATCCGGCTTAGCGGTTGCCAGAATATTAATGTTGGATATGCATTCGAAAGCAAGAAAAAGTACTTTTCCTCTATCCGCATCAATTTCAACCCCTTGTAAAATCCGCGTTTCCTGCTTTTTCAATCAATTTAGTAGTTGTTCGATAGCTTACGCGAATTTGAAAAGTGTACGATATTTTTCAAGTGGTTTTCATATTACGCCGTAATAGAAAAATAAAATTCTATTTCGCACTCAAGGTCATTTCGCTGGACAAAGCTTTTCCTTGTGACTTTTAATGACCGCTGGATAGTACAAATCTCGACAATTTCAACAATGGCGGCTTGGTTTTTGGAAAGGACTTCTGGAAGCGGTGTAGGGACCAAAGAAAGATTTGCTTCGCACTCGACGCGCACTCTTTGCTCCAGTGTGTAAATTGGATTTCGTAACATTGTATTATGACGGTTATTTGCGGTAAGCAATCTTTTTTTTTTGGCTGCTGCAGGGTGCTAAAACCTTTTCTAAAGCCAAGTGCATCACTGCAATGATGGAGGTTTGAACTATCGAAAGTCTAAGGAAAATACTTTGTTCAACGGAATATGCTCGAGTGTGAAACATAATTCAATTTTTACTTTCACAGTGTAATAAAAAAGCCACTTTGTAATTAAAATGCACTGCTGAAATTCTCGAGATTCGAGCAATCGAACGGTTGTTGAAAACGCGATGGGTTAGTGCCAATGTTGTGAAATTCATCTACACACTGGTGTAAGGTATGTGTACCTTGTGTGAAATATTATATTTACATCAGTGCTGCAGTATAAAAGTTTTTGTGAAAAATCAAGTGCGTTTTTAGAAGTACCGAGATTTAGTTTCTTCCTATTTTTAGAGCGCAATATGAAAGCCGTTTTGAAAATTTAGTGTACCGCTCAATTTCTCGATATTTCAGCTTTTGAATGGTTATTAAAACTTCTCAAAAGAGTGAAAAATGCTTTTTTTAACGAAGGGCTGAAAATGGGTGCGGATAAAGGAAAAGTAGCGAAAGAACGATAGGAAAATAGTTCTGTGCGTCTAAAAAACCACTAATAAGAAAATGATCCACGTATAGTTCATAATGGCTAATCGCCGCATCATTCATAGAAACTATAGTGACTATAAAGGGGCTTACGATTTGTTAGTATTTGCACTGAATACTATGTCGTAAATCGCTAGGAGCATTTATAATCATTACTGTTAGCAAATAGTAGATGGCGCGTGCAACGCAGTATATAGAGACGCTCTGCACTATACATAGAGTTGGAGCTCTGACCTAAGTACCCAGACGAAGAAAAGTCCTTTCTTTCTCCACGCTCTTCAGTTCGATAGCAGAGTTGTCTAAGAGGAAAGTACATTGACTTGACCTATCGGCATGTCACTTCTCGTAATTTGAGCTATCAAATGATTATCAAAACTCGGGAAAAAGTCGAAAAACGCTTTTTCACAGAGTGAAAACAGGGTGCGGATAAAGGAAGTGGTCCATTATAGTATTAGCCTATCAAAGGTGCGTAGCATGTCTGTGAGATTTATCAATGTGAAGTCTTATTTTTCACCTCTTATAATAGTGATAAAATCGGTTTTAATGACTTCAATTTGCAGTTGTTCTCGTTATAATCACTACAAAAGTCCATAGGTCACGCCACATCATTGTAAACTAGAGAAAAAAAAAAGAGAAAAAGCAGTGTTGTCGATGTAAAACATGGGTGTGATTAGATGTTTTATTCAACAGTGAACAAAATAAGTCTTGAATGGACTCTTCTCGCTCATCACTAAAGAGAGAGTATTAAACTAATGGTTCCTACGATAATGGATGGTTTCATACAGTGCTTCTATTCAAAAGAGATTTTTGTTCTCATCATTCCCTTCGAATGTTCTTCCGTTCATTTTCATAAACATAAACGTAGTTATTTTTTTATCAATGTTTAAGATAAAAAGCTAACAATTCGACGCTGATTGGTTCCATGAGAAAGTATTATGAATTCAATTATATTCATAACATTGTAGTGGTGGTGAATGCATATTAAGCATATACAGAGCTTTTCGAGGGCTTGTACAATTTACCACATCAGTAATCTTATCCTTCAAAGCAAGTCTTTCAAGAATTTACCAGTCCATGAGTGCTCAATATTGAATCGATAACCACGGACACCAAAAGAGACCTCTGATCAAAACGCCGAGCGAGTTTTTTCCCTCTTTTTTCTTCTCCATTAAATATTATCATTCATGAGGTGTTCTGCGATGATCATAAACATTGACGGTGTTACTCAATAGGACGAACAATCGCCACATGATTCAATCAATGCTCTGATTTTATGGATTATTAACTCCTGTTCCCACGGACATAACTGACATTATTTATTATTGATCGACTGGCAGTAATAAGAATTATCCCTTACCTTCTAGGGCAACTGATCTATGTTCAGACGTTTTAGTTGTTTACGTTCGTTGAATAATCGTAAATTCCTAAATGTCAAGGACACTTAGAGTTGTAATTCGTTTTCACACGTTATACTTTGAATGTAGAGGGCTCCTTCTGATACTTGTATTAACGTATGTTTTTTCTTTGCTGACACTATTTCAAAAAGTTGAAAATCACTTCTTGTGAACTGAAGTTTTTATGTAATTTAAACCATGTAAACACATCTCTGCGTCAACGCGTACTCACAACTCGTCAACAAGACTCTCCCTCTGATTTTCCACCTGTGTTCTAACTACAATTGCTGGCTCTCTCTATATTAGTCCCGTTGACGGGTTATTACTGATAGAATTCCAATTTTAATTCCTGAAAATGCAGGGCCATACACGCGTGTTACGGAGGTCTCGCCTTCTTCGTCAGTGGTCCACGCCCCACACTAAGCGCTGCATTATAGCAAGGAGGGAGGCGTAAATGGCGACATCACAAGGTACAATGAAAAAAAAAACAGTCAATGCTATGGACCATTCTGTATCTACAGCCGCAATTCATCGACTGAAAAGTGGCGATAGCACAATGTCATTGTACATTGTGTTGTTGCCACATATGCCTCCCTCCTTGCTACAATGCAGGGCTTAATGTGCGGCGTGGGCCACCGATGAAAAGGGCGAGACCTCCGAAACACGTGTATGTCTTTGGAGTAATAACCTCGGTAAGCCTTCGAACATTTTCAAGAACTATACTGAATATTTATTACGAGGCTAAAAAACACTCGATGCTATAGAAACCAATAGGCTAGAACCTGACTGCAAAAAGGCAGAGCGAGCGTTGATGGTGCTGTGCGAGCACGCACGCCATCGGTAAGGTATACTCGCGCTTCGAGTCCATTGCACAAAAACATCATAAGCCAAGTATTTCTCGTCTGTGAGCATTATTCTGGTTGCATTTCTCACCGTACTCTGTTATGGTAAAACTAGGGATTGTTAAGGTGATGATAGAGAACATTCAGTGAACGTCCAATGTTTTTGGTACGTACTGGTAAAGGAAACAGTTTTGTGTAACATTCTAAGATGAACGATGAACGTCTCGGATAAGTACTAGTCTCGACTTCTGATAACATCAAATTATATATTTTTTAGAAGTGCTATTGAAAATAATGCTTCACAGAGAAAAATTTGAAAGAGTAGGGATAAGTTTTACAACCAGCATTACACGTTATATTAGGTCGCCAACTAAGTTTCCGACCTCGATCCAAAAATTCAAAAATTTATTCTTCCAAGTAATCTAAAGTATCAATTAACATTAACTGAAGTATTCTCTGTCTGCTTGGATGCAATTCTGCTCTTGAAGAACATCCAGTTCTTTTCAATGGTGACAATTCTGTCAAAAACGAAGAGCGGCGATGATGACGATAATGAGCATGCGCAACTTGCTTTCTCTTGTTCTTTTGAGCTTGTGTGAGATTGTGCGGAATCCAATTGCCCTTTGCGCCAATTCTTGCCTGCATCCTTCAAAATCTTCCGGATCTGTTCGTCTGAACATTGGAAATCATCGGCCAAATCACCGGTTGACCTTGTTGGATCTTCTTCAATCGCTTCAATGTTTGCTTCTCGTTCAATTTTACGCGGTCTTTCGGATCTTGGCAGATCGGCCAAATCAGCATCTCTATCGCGAAATTCTGTGAATCATTCATACGCCGTAGTTCTACCCACAACTTGGCGGTTTGCACGATTGACGTTGTCAAATGCAGTTTGAAAGTTGTGCCTCAATTCAAACTCGTGAAGCAATAAGTTGTTGGACAAGTATGTGCAAAAGTTTAACAAACGTAAGAAAGAAAATTCTGCACAAAATAGGGAAAAAAATTTTGTTTTTGTGGGAAAATTTCTAATCTCTGGATCAAGTTTGGAACTTAGTTGGAGACCTAATATTATAAAAAATTAACTTTCTTGTTTCTGAGACAACGTTGATAAGAGCTATTTTCTCAGATGGCATAGTTTTACTGATACAAACGTATTACGTTGAACTCACGTCCAATGTTGAACTGCTACTACTCTCACTTTGGCACTTAGGAACACCTTTCATTCACAAGTGGCATAAACTGTTGGCTAAAGACTTATTTATATCTAGCTTATCGTGAAATTAGATTGCTACAAGTTAAGTTTACAGGCGAAAGTGTCGCAATCTTTCATCTACTCGTACTTCTACTAGGCATTGATATCCATTCTACGTAGGAGTCGACATCTATGGACACCTAACAAAGATATTGCATAAACCAATAACAGCAGACGTAACTGATACTGCTTCACAGTGACTTAAGATAAAATCTACATAGAGATATGTGGGTAAAAATGCAGGATTTTCTCTGCATTCTCCATGTCTTCATAACTCTTCTGGAGAATGGGCTCCCCGTTGTAATTCGAAATTTTACTCTACGAAACATTACGCTGCTGCTATGATAGAGTGAACTGCAAACCTAATAGGAGAAAACGTGCTTTCTCGTTTTACTTATCCTACTACGGTAATGTTGATCGATTAATAGGCTCCCTTTTCCTCTAGGGAAAGGTAGCTCTTATATTGTTCAATATTGATCAAGTATATTCCCACCTGAAATCCCACAACAGTCTTGTTAGGTCGTTTATAGCTGTTCACCACTAGACAATCACCAGTCTGTGGTTCAAAGGGATCCTCTTTCGAACGAGCATAGCACTAATTCCCTAACCTCGTTGGGAAGGGAGAGTTGGCTTGAGGCGAAATCCGACTAGAGCCTTAGGTGCACTATCGTGCGATAGCTGTATCACTTCGCTAACCGTGCCAATAGACTTAGTTTCACGAAAGGGAACAAAATCGCACTCAAAATGAACTTTTAGTTTTCACGTATAATGAATGAAGAAGAAATTTGAGAAATACTCGGTGTTGTCGAAGTGTTTTTTAAAAGTCAAGAAAAGAATCCAGTTTTGCTCTAATCATTTTTTGATCTCATTTTTTCATTAGAAATCTCACGAGGAATTAGAAACCAGATGATCTTTAAATACACTATTTTTGAAAAAAAGTTATTGATATGATTTTTACAAAAAACATCTTAGAAACTTTGAAAAGTTTCTCAGCAGATTACAATCGATCATATAATATTTCTTATACTATTTTTATGATGAAAGTCGACACTGAACTAAACGTGACTGACCATGAAGGACATACCAGTCTATCTCTTTCGAATGAATTGTCTGTTTCAGTTTGTTTCAACTTTCATCAACGTTTTACTGCTCGTCGATTTACCAATAAATTAATTAATTTCCTAGTTGCACTTGAATGGCAGTGATAAATAGTAAAGACGTAACGTAATGCTCATCAATATCTGGTACTGAATACATTGTTGATTGAACAAAATTCGCAATATTTTTCAAAAATTAATTGCCTTTCACAAGTTAGTCAAACCACAAAGTCTATGGCATGCGGCGAAAAACAAAAGGAACATTAACACTACGCAATGACTGATGATTTAGATGGATAGGATAGAGCTCTTGGCGTTAATCAATCCCTGAGGGATGCGCCATGCATTCGTCTTCACTTTCTAACTTCATTTGAGGTGATTTGAATGCATATCTGGCCTTTACAATGACTCTCGGTGGCCTCCCGCTGAACCGAGTCAGTGCTGCTAATCCTCCCACACAAGTCTGAGATCAGTCTGGTAGCAATTTAGCGAACCCTGAGAGATAGATGGCTTCGTGAGCCATGAGCACGAGATTGAACCTTTGACCTCATATGCCACGCAGAGCACCTCTGATGATTTATGAGTCACATTCCGGAATTTGATCTTTCTGTTACCGATTTTAATACACAAGAAGTCCAGTTTTCTTCAGAAGCAGATTGTTAGCGCTGTTGTTTTTGTTTTCTTGTGCTTCTTATCTTTATTTAACTTGTCCACTTCCAGCAATAATTTTCAGTTTTGAATGAATGAATGTTCATCGAGTCATTTTTCTCGTTTCTTTTTTCTTTCGTTTGATTAGTGGTTCCAAATGTCAGAGTTTTCAGGTCATGCACATTTGATTGTGATGCTCAATCAGTACGAATCGAAAACTACCAAGCCCCCATTTATACAGGTTTTTAGTTTAATCAATTCAAGTTGCGAAGAAAATTGGAATTCTTCAAATTAATTTTGTTCAATGTATATCAAAAAGCGATCAGTCAAGAAATGACCACGGTAGACAGTCTGAATAACGGCCTGTCGTAGAGGAGAGAAGAATAGGAAAATTTATCTTTTCCATATTAGGTGCACTGATCGTATTATTCCGTTTCGAGTTCGAGTGTTCAATAAAAAAAAAACTGTTATGATGCCTACATTTTAGCACATCAAAACGAAAGAATGAATTATTTTCTCTCACCGAAATCAAATCAAAACGTCTCGAAACATATTGATAGAAAGAATTTTGTCTGAAAAAAGCTGATCAATTTCCGACTACACTTTTTGAAATTTTATTGATCCATTTCTCCAACGGTTTTTCTTTCACTGGGCGGATCCCATCACTTCTAGCATTCAGTTCGTTTTTTCGTCTTCTTATTGAACGTTGAAGAACACTGATTTGTCCTGTATCTTTGCAATCTCAAGGATAACGTGGCTGTGGCGTTCTGTAGAGCATTTGTTGTAGACTGCCAAAGAGTATTGGAGGGGTGGCACTTAGTTCTACGCGTGTCGCGGCAAGCATCACAACCACTCGTCCACGGCCTCCTCGATTAGAACATTGATGTAAATCTTGTTTTAACGCATCATTTTTATTCCACAGATCAAGTGCACTACTTTCGTAAATGTTACAAGTTATCTCCAAGTTTGGAAATCTATTCAAAGGATTTTCATGAGAAAAGACTCAGCTATTTCGAGTGACCATTGATTTTTCATTCGACCATTTTGAATTCACGGCTCTCGAAAAATTTTTTTGCTCTACCACGATGTCAGGCACAATGTGCTGACCAAAATGAGAGTGATCTGCAATGTTGAAGCGCTTGTTTGCCGTCCTATAAAGTGGGTTATATTTATTTGTCTCTGCTCAAAATATTCATATATTGATATTAATAACATTGAGATGTTAATAGTAATACAGTACTCACGAAAAGAAAGCACGGTGGAAAGTTGTGTCTAATAAATACGAATCAGCTATGTTAATTTGACCTTACAAACACCGCATACACTAAAAGTTTTATTCAATGAAATTTCTTCTCTAAGCTTGAGCATAGTTCCTTATTAGTAATTGAATCGTAAAACGTAAAATTTTCAGAGCGATACAGATTTATTGCTACGTGGAATTTCGTCTCCAGATGAATCATTGAGTCAGAATCTGCTAATCTACTCAGATCCTGAGCTTCAAGTTCCTACTACATCCCATAACGGACCCCTATCTACCGTAAGACAACAATTGTCAGAAAAAAAAAACACTAACGAAAAACGTTAGCTGCAAGACAGCAAGACAGTATTTACCTTGAATAGCTTTTGTTTGAGAAACATTACTCATCTGACGCTTTCGTGATAAATGTTACTTCGTTGTGTTCATGTGCTTACACGAGGTTGCTACTGGAACTTTCACTGGTGCCTAATGGCGTTTCAGAACTTCAATTTCTCCAGAATTACGAAAAATCAAGACGAATTTTTGAGATAGATTTTGGTTTCATGATGTGTGATCATTATGATTGATTTAAGCCGATCTCGATGAAGTGAAAGATGGTCCGCCGATTACAAAGACATTCCAAACATATGCCATAATTGGTTTTTTCGTAACAATCTTGTACAAGCTTTTGAATACAATGATTTCGAATGTTTGGTGTGACATGTTTTGACCATCTGTATTTCAACTTTATCAAGATTCTACTTTTGAATCAATATGCTACGAACATGCTGGGTTATAGCGATGAACTCTGAAGAAAAGTCTGCTTGGTTTCCAGGAACGTCTTGGACGGGACAGGCTTTAGTTCAAGGAAACTTCCTTTTAATAAACGACAGTTGTTTTAAAATTTCCACCAAAGAAACATAAATTATATTTCTTTATTTGGTGAATTATCCAGTAAACAATTGTATTTCTAGATTCATGAATTGGCAGATGCTTCAATATCAGATCAATCTATGCAGTGTGATGTCGCCCATAATGGTGCACATGCTCAAGCCACGTAAGGATTATTGATTTAGTCATAGACCATGGAACGAAAATAAGTAAATAATGGGATTTTTCTTATTAGAATATTGTCTCATAAAAGGGTGCCCTACAATACACTCGTGATCACTGACTTGATATCGCGCTCCGGTATAGTCTAGCTTCTCCCATCTACCTGAAGTTTTCAAATTGGTAGCAGACATGTCTGGGAATATGAAATCACTGATTTAATACATTGATAGGATACCACTGGTTACTGGATAGCCCAGATATGCATTCAGTCACCTCTACAATGCTAAGGATGAAGTTTAATAAGTGGCATTTAACATTAGGGCTGATTAACTCCGAATGCCTCAACTAATTATCCTTTATCCCTTCAAGATTGCTATGAAGTCACTATTATGTGTTTCTAAATACTTGTCACCTATATGAGTAAAATCAAAAATTGATTCAGAATAAACTCAAAACTTGATTTAGAAACAGGATACGGTTGAAAAGTGATCTGGAAATTCGTAATCAGCATTATCAAAAGCAGAAACAATACTCGGAACAGAAGCGACAGAGACGATTAACAGACATCGATTTTGAAGGTATTTTGTGAGATTTTTTCACCTTTTAACTTCCTCTCACTTGGAAAAATCGCCTTCAGAAAGGCGAAGAAAAGGAAAGAAACGATTAACATTTTATTTAGAAGTTTCAAAAGAGCATTTCGCTATGTGAACTCTCGTAGACACTTGCTGGTTTGTTCATTGAACTCATAGGATCGTTTGACGTTAAGAATCCCCCAATAATTCTGCAGGATTCTCTTCTCTAAAAAAGTGGCTAGCTGGTCACATGGAAAAGCGTTCAAATTAATCCTACATAACCCTCGAGTATGAACGGTCACACTGGCTAAAGGTGACCATACAATAAAGACAGAGTCATAAGTTTAATCTCGCCCGTATAATGAAAAAGTAAGCACTTTATCATTTTGATGTTTCTTAATCAATATCGGACACACCTGGTGGCGAAGAAAATCATAATAATATATGAGAACGTCGTCTAACGTGGTTGCATAGATCAAAAATGGATTCAACCATCTCTACTACTTCCAATGTAGTCAAATCCATGTCACGTTCGTCAGGGATTGATCGACACAGAGCGCTTTAGCCTTAACTCTTTTACTCAGCTATCAATCATTTCATCGTACGTTTAATTCTGTCATCTAATATTACTCATTTCCACCCTTTGCGTAAAGTAATGTTTGGTCACATAAACTCTTATCACTGGTCCCTCTTATCCCTTGATGAGCTCGAAGCGCTTTTATGAATAGTATGAAGAGGGAACCTGACACCAAAAAACTTTCTATAAGGCTTTTATGGAGCCTTCAACGTCAGAGGTATTATTAAGGTGTAATGCGGATTCTGTACGTGAGAAAAAACAACGAAATCCCTCATAATGTATAGCTAGGTTCACTGCATTTTGACCAAGAAAAGTTCATAAGAAAAATCAGTGCGCTCCATTCGAAATCAAATAAGCTATGACCAGCATATAAGGAGAGTTGTTAGGACAAATCAGCACTTTCCGTACTGAATTTTATTAGATATGAACAGCGTCGGGAGATGCACGGTTTAGTGAAACATAGTTTCACAATTCTTTTTTTTTTGATGAAGCCTACCAACTCTATGTGTATTTCAAAGCCTACATAGTCAGTGGAAGCGTGTCACAGTGATTAGAAATGACCTAATACACACGTAGTTGAAAGTTCAATCTTGTTCCCCAGAGTTACCAAGCTATGTATCTAATTAATTCTAACGGTGCTTGATGTGGTAGAAAGCAAAGAGCATCTTAAGGACTGATCACCGTGCAGAACTCTATCTTTTGTCCTTTACAGCGTCGGGAAGAAAATTACAGCCTAGTGGAAAGCTTCATATAAGGACATGTGAAGCCTTATAAGAGTATTACAAAGAGCCCTCTCTTCTACTTTTTTACTAATTGCTACATTATTGCATTATTAAATGAACTCTAGAAGCTCTTCACAAAGTTTTTCGAATACACGAAGCATTTATGGTTGGAGAATTCCACCCAGTGGATGCAACAAAAATTGTTCAGAGGTTATTGTCTGCTTCTTCCTCCAACATTCGCGCACGTAAATGTATCCAAGTTTTTCGAATCATTGAAGTAGAAATGGACCCGCCCTTGAGAACTCCTTCAGATTAATTCCCCAAGTTACAATTGATACAACGTCTTTCATCGCTCTAACATTCTTGATTAACAATGGTTCGGCAGCGCCATAACACATTGCTAAAGGTAATTACCATCGCACTGAAGTGGATAAAGAATTCGTTCAACAATCACTGATAGAACATAGCTCTTGATTGAGATTTTTTGCGAGTTGTTTATTCTTGGATACCATCGTTCAAAGAACTATCGGTGATGTGAATGAGACGGCTAAATAGTGATATTGAACGAGAGCAACTTATGATTGATAACTTACTTGCTTCCTTAGTTCGAACATCTAAACCACGGTGAGAACATCTCATTTTTAGCAGAAAAATATCAGTGTAATTTGTTATTATTCAAGAAAAAGTAGGTCGTATAGGAATCCTGAACATCATCGGTGGCTGTTCGAATTGGCAAGTAGTCGTGTACCTGATGATCTCCGTACAACAAGTACCTCACGCTATGTTCAACCTCAGCGTCGTCTACATGATGTACCAGCCAGACCATTGGTGCAAGGCATGATCAATTTACTATTCCATTCCTCTAATATTTCCCAAAAAAAGTTTCTCTGTAGATGGTGCTTTAGCAAACATAACTGATCATTCAGACACCAAAATAGTTGGGAAAGAGCTATAGAATCACTCGATATGAATGGATTTTTTTAAATGTACATTAACGATTGTTGCTATAACTCGAAAGACCGACTTTCTTTAAACCTCGGCATGTTGATAATATTAAACTGTTAAAGTGAGAAAATAGCCAAAAAACTAATCTTTATTTTAAGCTTAACCAGGCTGGTATCTTTTTCTCGATCGATTGATGGGTCTTCTTGGTTGCTGGGAACTCCTAGATTTTCCTCCTAGACTCCTAGACTCTTAGAGTCCTTAGACTAGGTTACACTGCTCTGAAGAAGGCGTGTCTGACAAACGTCAGCCACAAGCAACCAAGAAGAGCTATCGACTGAAAAGAAGAATAATCGATCGTGAAAAAGAAACCCAACTCGTAAAGCTCAAAATGAAGATTATTATTAGCTACTTTTCTCATTTTCATGGTGTTGCTGCAGTTATAAACTGCGGTGGATACTCAATAAATAGTATTAACATTCCTGGTACACTAATAGCTTTGAAATTATCGGGTGTCGGATCTTTGGTAACATCCACAATTGAATGTATTACAAATATAATCATTTCATGGATGTAAAAGACTAACACAGTTCTAGGAGAGCAATCTAAAAAAATTCGGCATCTGCTGCACTTTTTTCTTAGTGTTTTAATGAGCTAATTTTATTATTATGTAAGCAACTAGGAACATGTAAATTTATCTGACTAATGTCTTATTACGTTGAGCGCTTTCAAATTTCTCGATAAATTCCTCTCTGAAAAATATCATGCGGTAGCTCAAATCTATTTTACTTCAAGTTGAGTGGACTCTTCGAGCTGTAAAAAGCTACTACTGGCTAAAACTTATGAAAACTACAAAGCAAGTAGAAATTATAAAAAGAGTTATATAAAATTGTTTGTTCTCTTATTCTAAGTAAAGTACTCCAGAAATTACCCAAGAACTTCCTTGGGTTTTTATGCAACAGCTCCACCTTACCATTACTTTTATAACTCGCATAGATAATATTGAATTGTTACACTTTAGCATCACTATGACGACTTATTTCTGAGTGTACGGCGGACTTTGAAAGTTGCTAAAAACTCTCTGTTTTTACTTCGGCAACCTTACTTACAACCACATTTCAGATTCCGTTCTTCAACGCTGAGGTGTTCTCTCAGAAAAACACCACACCGTATACATGGGATGATGTGCTCAATTCACAAATCGCCTTTCCAACAGTACGTCTTCATTGTTTGAATGATCCACATAGCGATAATATCAGTAGATTGAATGGGACTACGGTATTTCACAATGACTGCGTACATCGCAGACCATTATTTGTTAACCATTATCTATTTGCTATTGAATCTCTAAAATGACAAAGAGACCAGAGGTCTTTTTTCAGTTGATATAGATCGTTTGATTTACAATATGAAGTATTCTAGGATATTAGATTATTTCCTCTCTGATCATCATCAAGGAAAATGGTTTGATCAATAAAATCCAATATCAGCTTATAAGTTAAGAAAATGCTTCCCTAATAGCCCACCAAGCCTTACGGATGCCAGCGTTTGTAGGAACGGTATTCGTAACCCTTCAAAACCATCTTTTGAGCTCAGGTTTTTTCTCCGTTTCGTAACGAAGAATTGCACGGCGAACCCTGAGATGATCGTCTAGACTGAATTTCGAAGATTCTGTGAAATAGTTTGAAGAGTACTGCAGATGAAGAAGCTGTGAATTTACTATTCAAAAAAAGATGGTATTCAGGTGAAGAACAAGCAACGCGGTGATATGGATTGGCATGATCAATGCCACTATTATGAGCGAGACTATGTTCATATGAAGAACATTCCTTTTTCTCAGGTGTTGTCATTCTACCACTTTGTTTCTAAAATAAACGTATTGCTGATAATTATGTACGTTACCTAGAGCAAATGTTCACAATTAGCGAAAGAGCTGAAGTACTTGCAACCTAGTGATGTGACTGATTTTGATTCTCCAAAGGCAGATAATATTAGATAAGATGCGTTTTCAGGAAGAAACGATTTTGTTCTGGATATTTTGCGAATTTTCTTCAAGAAATCTGTTAAGTTGTTGAGCTATCTTCCGAATGATGTTACCTTTAAAAACTTTTAGCAGCATTGTTTGAGTTTTGTTCAGTTGCCATAACTTCACCTAACCTCCAACTCTGTATGCTGTTTACATGTCATGAGGTTTAACTACCTAATTTTCATTATCTCCTGAAAACGCAAGAACCTCCCGCAAAATTTTTGACAACTCGAAGGATATACCAGAGAATTGCAAATTTAGGCCTTAAACTATTCAACAGCCGGAGTTCCCGTGGTCAGATGCGAACAGTGGGAGTACGATCAGTCGGTGAGATTATTTGATAGATACCTGAGTAAAGACGGCTATTGATTAGTAATAATTGTTACAAACATTGTATAAGAATTTTATTTCTTCAAGTTCTTTCAGCTGATAGCTAGAATGTAGTTTTTTGTCTACACTTTTGCTCGACTGGAAATCTGCAAGAAAAAGTACTGCAAACAAAGACTGAATATTTTTCAAAATTTTTCACTGTTTTCATTAGATTGAAGTATTAGTCTCAAGTTTGTTGCGACCACATCCCGGGCTTTCTGAGCTTACTGAATGATACCTTGCCCGGTTCAGAAAATAGGCACTGGACTTGTGCGCGAGTAGGTCACTCCTTCTAAATCATATGGAAACTCCTAGCACTGCTATCTCTAATACAACGAGAATCGATGCGAGTAGGATTCAACGACATTCAAAACGAATCCTCATGGTGACTCCTCATGTAAAAATAACGTAAAGAGTTGGATGCGAAATTTGTCAGAATTTGCGTAGTGTGGCTCATCTGATCTCGGGTAATGTTGAAAAAAATTTCTTTGTTCAATGGTTGTACTTGAACGACAATCAGAATGCAGTTGTTTTCTGACAACGAAGTCGTCATCGACATAAGTGTTCGGCTACAGCTTGCATGGTTTATAATGAGGCCTCAGTGTTTGTAGCCTCAGCTTCTCACTGACCTGTCTAATGCTGATTGAACCCATAAAATCTTCAGGAGCACTAACCCGCGTTACCAAGTCTTCACTCGTCTCCAATCTTACGACCTCGGACGAATCCAAAGTAGCAGTAAACGCTGTGAGAAATCAGTCGATCGATTGAAGCCGACGTAAGCAGAATGTAAAAAAACAGTATGGCTGCAAGATATAGCATTCACCGACTCATGTATCTGCTTTTTATTTCACATGTTGTACGGATTCCAGATTTCTTCCATTCGTTTCGTCATTTTAGACGTCACCACATTTACATCTATGTCTTCACATTTGGGTGTGAAGTCGACGACCATACGAGGACTTTCTTTTCGTCATGAGTCGAGTGCTTTGTTGAATAGTGGCCGATTTGCTTACCACTGGACTCCTAGAATAGCTTCGTTAAGGCACTCACCTGTGTTTAATCTGAATTTACCCTTGTGAATAGTAATTCTTAAAGCGACAGCATCCTTGCAACTAATCGACCAGTGATTTGAATCTGTTGTAGCAGAACAGAAACAAGGAACGAATATAATTAGAGGAAAGCAGGAGAATTAAAATCTCTACAATGCAAGGTGCTTTATGGCATGGTTCAGACATAGAATAGCTAGCCAATTTCTCATGCAAATTTGAGATATCACCAAACTATCTCTTTTAAATTCAGTTCTTGTTTTTTTTTCGTAGAGAGTATGGTAAATAAGGTATACGGTTAATATTCAGGTGATGGAAAAGACGGTGGTGACTGAATGGAATCGAGTGTGTGACAACAACTGGAGTCGTGCACATGTTCATATGAGCTATTCGCTCGGTTATCTTTTTGGCGGCTTACTGGGAGGATTTGTTAGTGACCGGTAAGCATAAAAACAGAATTTATCCAAATTTTTTATCTGTTTAGTATCATTAAAAAAATTTCTGGTGCATACACAACGAAGTGGCTAGAGGTACATTCCAATACTCTCGATCGTTCGCTAATTCATTCTTGCATTTCAGGTTTACTGACTCCCTCAATCCATGAAGGTTGAAAGGTTTTTAGGGTTTTCTGGGAGATTAGCGGCACTTTGACAATTCATCGGTAGAGTAGCACAAGTAATCAATAGGTCAGATATGCATTCAATCGCTTCCAAGCTAAACTTGAAGTCGAACGCATGCACACTCGCCATGTATTACTCATGCCTATCAGCCAACCGAATCAGCCAATGCCGAACTCCTCAATTATTTTATATACCTTTTAGAGATACTGAGTTTTTCCCTCAATGTCGTAATATGAAAAAGAAATAGAACGTAAAGAACATTGGACGTCATGCGATATTTTTCCTTCATTTATCTTACGCAGCCAATTACAACTACTTGCTGTGCGAATCACAACACTTTCGTCGGCTGCCTTTCAACGATTTTGTCTTTGTCACGAGCACCGTGAAATGCTGGTCGAGAAAACTCTTCTTGCCATTACAGAGGTAGCCGATCTAAAGCTTTCCTGGGCATCCAGTTGACTGATTGTAAGAGAGTGTTGGGAGAGGTATCCAAACCAATGCATCGCTTACAATCTCTCTTTGTGATACGCTGCATCACTCCTTTCTACACTACTTCGCCCATGTGGCTTCCTCATAGTTGGCAAGAAAGTACATTTCTGTATAACATTTCGCTTTACGAAGTGAAATTCAACTCACTTTAAGAGCGAACCTTAAATAGAAGGCAAAACATTCACTTGTCTAATCTTTATCACCCTCTTTCGTTAGAAAACCACTTAATTATGTCAGCACTACCGTGATAATAAGTCTTCTCATAAGTTTTGACATTAGAGCATTAAGCGCTAGAATTATTAATCAAAAATTATTGAAATGGTCAACAGCACTATCTAAAGTATGCGCCATCAACCTGAACACTTTTGTGCCATATCTTGGTCAACAAATCAAGACCGCGCTCATGCAGCTCATCATCTTTGGATTCAAAGAAAATTGACAAACCCTGATCCAAACGACTGTTGGTTCGATCCTCTCGATCAATTTCGCGTGGACGTCCGTTGCGCAGCTGGTCCTTCAAGTTGGTGTTACCCACGCGAAACTGAGCAAAAATCCGAACCCTGTGCACCTGGACACCAATCCTTGAGCCCTTACATGATTAATGTTTTTGAATGCGCTTTGTGTATCGCGTTCCAATCCGTACTCCTGAAGCAGCGAATTGCGATAGAGCTTCAGTGAGAGGCGATGATACGACAAAACGGACAAACTTGGTACCAAAAAAAGGTAATATTCTACTATGGAGGCGCCACTTCAATCCCTTATAAAAAACGTATTTCTTAGTCTTTTTCAATGTCCACGTAATTGTTCTATAGCACAAAATAAGCAATTTGAATGGTTTATCTTATCTTCTAAACCGCCTCTGGTTTCGCTGAAAAAGCAATAGAATTTTGTTTCTCATTAGAAGATTTTTCTCTGACCAAAGCTTTTCCTTCGGAGTTTTAGTATTCAGTCGATAGATCAAGTATCAAGAATTCCAGTGATTTATTTTAATTTTGAAATGGACCATGCATTACGCTCTAACAGCGAAAAGAATATTGGATTTCGCAAAACTGGATTACTTTTTTTATCCTCTCCTCAGTTTGGCGCCTTGGAAAAAAAGTAACTTTCCATCGTTCTTAATGCTCAAATAACCGTTCGATAGCTCGGATCATAGGAAATTTAGTGGTATATATTTTCTCCGAAAAGGACTTTTTGTTGCGCTGAAAGAGCAAAAAAAGTACTTGTTTCTCATTCAAAAATTTCTCGTTGACCAAAGCAATTCCTTTGGTGTTCTAGTGATTAGACGATAGGTCAGACATTAAGGATTCAAATGATTTATTTGAATTGAATATCGACTTCGTATCATGCTGTAACAGCGGAAAAAAGATTGGGGCTCTGCGAAACTGGAAAGAAAGCATCGAGTGCGAAACTCAATTTTCTTTTGGTTCTTATGAAGCACTAAGAAATCCGTTCAAGAGAACAAAAACATCATTGGAATCCTTGAAATTTGATCTATCGCTCTTCTTTTGCCCATAAAACCAAATAAATCATTATAATCCTTAGAATTTGATCTATCAATTGGTTAATGAAACTATGAAGGAAAAATTTTGGTCAGCGAGAATTCATTTAATGAGAAACAAAAAAACTATTTTTGCTCTTTCAGCGTAATGATACAGCCTTTTTGAAGACGAGGTACATCGTTCAAATTCTTTTGATTTGCGTTATCCAATAAATCTCTGGTCATTAAAGAAGACCAAGAAATACGCTTTCTACAGGGGGTCGAAGTGGCGTCTCTATAATAGAACAGTGACCAAAAAAGCTGAGAAAATTCTGCACATAGTGGTATTGATTCGTTGCCTGACATATGGCAGAAGTGTGCTCGAGCTTATGGAGCATGCTTTGGATAGTCTAATTACTTCTGCATGATAAATTTGGTATTTATTGCTCTAATGACAAAACTTATGAGAAGACCTATTAATTATACTTCCTTGCTTTGAACTAGTAGCACGAGCCTGACAAAGAAAATTTCATTCGGCTAACGTGAAAAAAGTATTCAAAATATTGCCATATTAGCTGCCGACGCACAGGTAAAAATGTTTAGTAGAAGCTACAGTGCTTCTTGGTTTAGCTTTATAATACCGATAGTCCTGTATTCAAGGTACGGTAGGAAGACAGCGATATATGGCTTTGGAATTTTGTCGATGATCTTCGGCTTTTTGCTAGCTTATTCACGAGAATTCGAAATATTCCTCGTAGTAAGGTTTCTGCTTGCAGCCAGTAATGAGGCGGCCGATTTAGCTGCCTATGTACTCTGCATGGAGATCACCGGTTAGTGTGCATTCAGTAATATTCCGTTCTAATTAAACCTCGAAAATAGACGTTTGAGGATATTTAGGTGTGAAATATCGATCAATCGTGGGCAGTCTTCTTCAAGCTCCATGGGCATGTGGCTACGCTTTCCTAGCACTTGTTGCATTTTTGACCAAGTCCTGGACATCAATACATGTATGTGATGCGTAGTAATGATATCTGAACATTGCGCCTCCTAATAACTTTTGCGATGCATTACTAAGCACTCACATTTCACGGATGTATTTAGTTTTTGAGTTTAGAAGTTGCATTTTCTAATACGCACGTTCTCGATACGATGGTAGTTAAATGCGCAAAGATATTAGCTACTGTCTTAACGTTATCTTCTCGCACTGATTAGCATATTGACAAAATTCGTGTCAATCAAATATCACTTTGCTTCCGCTTTTCATTTTCCCAACTTTCAATAAAAGTTGACTAATTACAATAGCACTGGGAATTAGCTCTATTAAACTCAAGCAAACTGAGGAGTTTTACACTTTCGCCCGAAGTATGAACCTGAAGCGAGAGTAGTAGCAATATTAACTAATGAGGCTCATGAAAAAAAAATTTGTGGCAATGTTTGTCTTTGTCGAGATAAGGGAACTCACTCGAAGGGCTGCGCAGTAGAGACGAATTTTGATTTTACCATTCTGTTGTAGAGTAGCTGGAATGCGAATGAGAATACAAATGATACATCTGACATGTGTTCAAATATTCAAAAGCCTTTGAGCTACGCATAGCTCAAATTTTTCTACATTCATCGATGAAATTAGCATACACCGGCTCTGCAATAATGTTGTACTTCAGATGATAACCGTCGGGCTGCACTGCATAGCGTTGGTGTTTATACACCTATTACCAGAATCACCACGTTGGCTTATAATGATGGATCGTGTCGAGGATGCTGAGAAGATTATTCGTAAAGCATGCAAAAACAACAAAAGCAGGTTACCTAGTGATCTTGGACTGGTAAGTGCTGTCAGGTTATTTGTACGAATGCTTAGTGTTCGGTTATCATCATTTTCATATACCCAGATGTTCCAAAAGAGAGCGGTTTTTAGAATTGTCAGGTCTATTAGCTGATTTTGATGTATAGGAAAGAGATTTCCATTGAAAGGTCTAATTCACAAGGTGCATGGTTATGTTATCATCAAAAGCATACAAAGCATAGGCTAGGTACAGAAAGTTGTTAACCTTCGCTCATCGTATGAGAGTAATGGTGAAAGTACAAGATTTCGACGTTGATCAGTCTCAGAGTAATTCACTATGCATTAGACTTCAGTAAGCATCATTAGAAGTAATTGAATGCATGTCTAGGTTCGCCATGCTGAAAAGAGGAAATGGATGAAAAAAGACGAACGGCCTTCTTATTTTCACCTTTTCCGTGCAGCAGAACTACGAGTTCGGAATATCATACTATATTTCATCTGGGTTTGTTAGATTTCAATAATATTTTTGGAAGATTGGATGACATTCCCGGAACATTTCTTTGGATTTTGGAAACAAACATGAAATTGAGTTGAGTCAGAATGAAAATTTGGTTTTTGGAATGGATATATGGATCTCAAAAATGAGGAAGGAAATAACGTGTAAAAGTTCAATAAGCGACAAAATAATACGAAGATATGACAAGTTCAAAAAAGTTACAATAGATGATGAAATGGAGAACAGAGATTTAATCCAAATCTGACAGTGTTATTGAGTTTAGATTGCGACCGCACTCGTTTACTATGGTCTTGTAATTGCGCTCTCGGACCAGTCTTCACCGGGAAGGTAGTTTCTCTACTCATCTTGAGTTAGATAACTAATACGCTTTCAGCTTCTTGATGGTGCACTCCTTTAAGATCGGTATTTGATGGAAACTTCTTCTTAAACAATGCCATGGCTGGAGCAATTGAACTTCCAACATTGGGGTTATGCGTGTTTCTTCTAAGATATGGTAGAAAAAGGTCAGCCTTCTGATTTTGCTCTGCAGTCAACATTTTTGCTTTTCCCTCTCATTAGTAAAGGATTTTACATTTTTTGAATCAGAATTTAGAATGAAGTAACACACAACTCTACTTATGAAAGATAAGACGGCACTGATTTCATAATCGGGGCATTGTGGCCGAGTGGTTGTGCTGCTGATCGCGGCACACACGGCACACTGGCTAAACCCCGCCACCAAAGCTCACTGAAAGTTAACAACGAAGGCTTTATGGAACACCACAGCCACGCTATCCTTGAATTGTGGAAATTGTGCTCAACGACTATTCTACAACGTTAAGGAAGAAGACGAGAAAACGAATTGAACACAATAAATTCCAGTGAATTTGCACAATGAAAAAGAAACACTATAAAGACGGATCGACAAAGTGCCAAATGATCTTGTGATCAGAAGTCACTACAACGCACATATTGATAATCATTGTCACTGATCAATAAGTAATCACAAATGTCTCTACATTCTACTTAAAACTTATTATAATCGCCGACTCTATCAATTCAACATCGTCGTTCATAAACTAGCCCCTAGTGGCATTAGGGGCTGTTGCAAAATGTTCAGCTGCAATGTGAAGAAGGCAGTCTTTTCCCGATAGGGTTATCGTTAGTGCAGAAGGACAATACACTCTCATTCCAAAGCTATTAGAAGTCACTTTACCCGCAAAGTAGCAGATCTCCTTTCTATCAACTAAGTAATCTGTAAAAAACTGTATACTGCTTTTCTGCAAAAATCAGTAATGTGTTTTCTGTTATTGAGCCACTAGCACAAAGTTGTCAATGAACAACTTTATTCGGCGAACATTTCCATGCGTTTCGTCTCCTTTAGAGCTGATAAACTGAGTCGACCACAGTTGTTTGTACTCGTTGTGGATCTTCGCTTTCGTTTCCTTCAAGTCGAACATTCTTTGGTGGATCATCGCTCAAATGGAGAACCTAACTGGCAAACTTTTTGTATATAGAGTGAAGCGTACGCTAAAGGAAAATCGGTCTACAGTGTACTATGGTGCGCGGCGCTAGCCCTTAATAATACCAACTTCTATAGTATAGACTGCCCGAAGAGAACAAGTCGCTATCAATAAGCGTTTAGCTAATTATCATAACAAATAGTTACCATACGCTTCACACTGTATATAAGGAGCTCCCCAGCGAGGTTCTCCATTCAAGCGGTGTTTTCAAACTCGGGAAAACGAAAGCGATGAAGAACGACAGTGGACGATCGACTCAAATTATCGCCTTTGAAGAAGACGAAATGCTTCAACACATAAGCTGAATGAAAGTAATAATTAGCAACATCGTAATACAGGATTAATCAACAAAGAAAAAAATATGCGATAGGATGCTAACATAGTCAACTCAACATTGACAAGAATAGTGAAATGTCGTTCATCCTGCATGATACTACCAGAATAATGTTGGATAAAAATAGGCTGCCCGAGCACCTGGATATTCAAACATAGTGCCATTATTGATGTAAGTGCTTTTTCAGAAAGATTAAACGGTTGCTTCCAAGCAGAATTTTTCGGAAAAGGTTATGCGAGTAAATTCCAGCTTTCACCAATGACGTATTTACCCTCTGTAACAAAAAAGTATCTAAAAAAGGTAGTTTAGATCACAAATGATTACACTGATTGGAGCGGGATCACTACTCATAGCAGCAATGTTGGCGATGACCAAGAAACGAACGACGGTAAGTAGCCGTAGCATGCTTTATACTCCTATTGCTACCACATTTTTTGTACAATTTAGTTATAATTTCCATTTAGATGGCACTAATATTTATGTTGCTTGGCAAAGCATGTATTCAAGGAGCGTTTAATATACTCTACATCTTCACTTCGGAATTAAATCCAACTATTGTTCGCAATAGCGCTGTAGGAATATCGTCTATGGTGAGTTTTCTTTGAAAAAGGTAACAAAACTGTAAAGACATAGTGCTTATGTATAATCTACTCAAATTTTTACTTTACCTCTCTTATAATATTTTCATTATGTTACGACTATCCATACAAGGATGCTGAGTGAATTGCAAAACTTCTGCCGTTAGCAGAGGTTGAACCTGCGCTTCATTTGCACCATGGGACAACCGCTGACAGCTTGATGTTTTGTGTCGAAGAAAGAGTAGTAACACAGCAGGTGACTTAATGATGTAGTGGAGGTCCACACCCGTCATGGGTAAACGCGAGTTGAACTCCTGCTTGGCGTTGAAAATTTTGCAATCATTAAGTTTCCCTTGATATTAATCTCACTTTTCAGTACCATACTTTAGATAGCAAGAATGGGTGCTGGTGCTTCTGGATATATTGCAATCCTATCGGATGTCACACTTGCCATTGTTCCTATGCTCATCTTTGCAGTCTTTTCGCTCTGTGCGGGATTTTTCGTCATGTTTCTTCCCGAAACACAAGACTTACCACTACCAGATACAATATGGGTAAATATTAGTTAAGAACAGTATCAAATCTTTGGCTTCAGGTTCTTGTTGTGGGCCGTATGATTTTTTTTGATGAACGAAATGAAATTGTTTAGGATGCTGTAAGTATGCTGAAATCAGAACAGAAGCCTTGTATTCCATTCTCAGACGACGCAGCTGAAATGGAGCCATTGAAAGAAAGGGATGTCTATAGACCAGCAAGCCAAGAAACTCAGGGAAAATAAAGAGTATAAGATTGTATAAAGATCCTTGTAATTAACCTAAGTGCACAGTCTTATGGGATTTACACTCTACTTTATACGAGACAGACGGTACAGGAAACTGAAAAAAAATATTTTTCGTGAGAAGATTGATAAAGACTATGTTGAGTCTGACAACATATTTCAAAACTACAATGAAATCTGTCATGGCACTAATATAGTGTCAGACGTACGTTTAGCCTTTCAGCCTCATCATTAGCACGGTGCCTTTCAAATCACGAGTGACCTATAAGCAAAGTTCACGACGATATTTATCATCGAAAAAAATTGAAAATTGGTAAGAGATAACAATGCTGCTAAGGTTAAAATCGCACAAATGTTTTTTCGTAAAGAAGCGACATGATATAAATTAAGAACTCATGAATGTGCCAATGATATCAAAATATGATTTCCTTAAATACGGACATTCAGGGAAAATTTTGTAGATTTACAGTTGGCCTTCTCCTCACCGTTGCTCTTATCACAGAAAGTACGACATCGCCGATTATCACAGAGTGTTCGGGATTCAGTTGACATAGCTTCTTAACGCACAATATTGGAATTGATCAACATAGCATTCGTTCAAATTCAAAACGATTATGTGCAATAATGTGGCCCGTTGCCGTCACAAATCAGCAAAGAAGAAAACACCCTCAACAGAATTTTTTTTCGAAATAATACTGAGAAGAACCCATTGATGTAGAGTGATCTGCAAAACCTTCGCGTCAGGCGGGACTAGAACCTGCACCTCACACTTTGCGGGAACGCGTGCCCTATCCATTACACTACTGGCGCCCATTTTACACAGCATACTTTTTACGCTACAGTGCATCTATCTGTCAGCTGCCAGCCGTCAACGGCCTGGTCCGGGTAGTCGGTTCCGACATTAGACCCAGTCACGCTGACAGATATTGGATTTTGTTTACGATCTTAAAGTAAATAACACCATACTATAAATATTCGTTAGAAGAATTTTGCGAATGGAATTTGTACATCTCTCAATATCCATTTGCCCCTGTTTAACTTGATAATAGCACAATACTCTACCCGATTCTGTGCATGGATTAAGTGAAGCTTTGCTTAGCATCTTTTTGCGTGTTTCGGCCTCGTCAGTCGGGCAGAACCCTTCGTCTTCAACCAGTCTTCTCAGGGTAATCCAATCTTCCATTTAGAGTAGGCGACGACAAACGATTTACGCTTCCGTCAAGTGAAGTAAACAAATGGGCTCTATAGGAGCCCATAACAGACCGTATGACATGCTGGATCAAATAGTATTTTTGAGATATTCTGAAATTTGAGCGTGGTTCTAAGAAAATACTCGGAATAAATGGTGTGATACGAGTAAATCGTTCGCCGCCGCCTAATTTAAGTGAGGGAGTGGGCCATCTCGAGAGGACTGGCTAGAGACGAAGGGCCTCCTGCCCCACTAACGAGGCTACTCGAGGCGGAAAACGTGTATCGGGATGTACACAAGCCCATAACAGAGCACATGACATGTTGGCTCAAATAATTTTGAGATATATTCATGACTAATTTTCTAGATAAGGGAGACCATTGCTAGTCGTTGCCGGCGGTGAGCCTAATAGAGCAAGCCCAATACACTAATTATGGATATGATTATCTTCCCAAGTGCGGACCTATGTCAGGGCGAATACGTGGCTAATTCCTGTTATTCAGAATTTCCGCTGCTTAGACGTCACAAATTATTCTGCCTGAGAATTTGTGTTGAAAAAGAAGTCCAGAATAATAAATCTTGTTTTGTATGCCCGGAATGGAGGACGAAGGCAAAATAAAAGTTGAGAGAAAGCACTGTACCTTATGGAAAATTGTGAACTCAGAACTAAATACATTTAGCATCGTTACCAAGGCGAGAAGTAACTGCAGTACAAGGATTTTCTAGATGTTGCAAATGAAATAAAATTGAATAGACAGTTATGTGTTATTTTAATCTGGACAATAAACAAAAAGGAGTTTTGGCTCTGCAAGTGAACTAAATAGGTAGCTTTCTAATATTTTAGTTGAATTGTTGAGCAGAACAAAATCAGGACACTGAACATTCTTCGTTCCTCCTCTAAACACTGCTAATAAGAAAGCTGAACAACAGGAGACGATTCGGCGTATAAACTAATCTTATTAAGAAGCGGGCTCATGGTTTTACTCTTGTAAAGATATTCCTAGCATTCATGTGACCAACATAACAAACCATACACTGTTCTCTCCAATCATGTTGTTCCCTTATGTTATTTTTCACTTATACTGAACGTCGTAGAGCGCATGTGGCGCAGTGGTTAGAGGTGCTCTGCGTCGCACACGAGGTCAGTGGTTCGATCTCGCGCTCATGGCTCACCAAGCCATCCATTCCTCCGGGGTCGGTAAATTGGTACCAGACAGGTCTCAGACTTGTCTGGGAGGATAAGCAGCACTGACTCGGTTCAGCGGGAGGCCTCCGTGAGTCAATGTAAAGGCCAGATATGCATTCAATCACCTTAAACGAAGTTAAAAATTGAAGTCGAATGCATGGCGCATCCCTCAGGGATTGTTCAACGCCGAGAGCTTTATCCTTTATCCTTTTACTGAACGTCGTTAGTTACCTCCATAAGCGATGTGATTCGTCTTATAGCAGAAGTCACTGCTCTTTTCTCTTCTTACGCCTCATTAACATCTCCATCAGCAGCACCTACCTACAGTGTATTCGCAAAGTATGTCTTCCCACAACTTGCTAACTCATTGAGATCGCTGCTTTATGATAACTCTTAGATGATCACTTCTAAAAAGAACGGCGCCGAGTGAGAGGAAATTTGACAGAAAGTTTTTATCACGAAGTAGTGATCTAGTCCCAATCAATCCTTATGAGTAACTTTTACCTCTTGGAGTAAACATCTGTCACCCAGTCGGTCTACTTCTTTCTCTGGTGATGATAAAGGTGCTGTGGAAAAGCTGCATGTCGAGGTGAAGGTGAGAGTTGTGCCTGAGTCAAGTAAACACATGATTAATTTTTATGATAAGGCACATTGGTAATTCAAAGTAAACTAAATCAGAGAATATAACATCCTGCATGGCATCAAATTGGAATGATTTTGGCAAAATAAATGATTCTTCAAGGAAAGCAATTAGACAAGTCTAAGGAGAAAATTTCTGGAGTTGATCATTCCATGAGCGATGCGCCATGTATTCGTCTTCAATTTTCACTTCGTTAGAGGTGATTGAATGCATTTTCCCATTACGAACTAGAATCTAACATTAATAACAACAGAAGGAGCGAGAGACAGAGAGAGAGAGAGAGATAGAGGGAGGGAGAGAAAGAATGAAAGAGAAATATTCGAACTCTTTCACATCAAGAGATCTACGGGTAAAATGAGTAGGAGAATATCAATTTTGGCACAAATTGCAGAAAATAACGCTCACTAATCCATATATCAAGGGCTGTTGAGTGATATGCATAAAACTCGACACCGACGGAGGCTGACTGAACCCGCATTTTACACTTATACCGCGGACGCGTGTACCACTACACCACAGAGACTCTCACTGCTACCACTCTTTCTTCGTATGAATTATGTACCTGTAATAAAACAACAGTTGAGAAATTGATCTAAAACACATATCGGAACTGAATCCAGTTAAGTGACTGGTCTTACTGAAAGTCCTACACGTATAATTATAATATCATAACACTGTGAAAAAGCAGTATAGGAAGAATTGGTTCAGATTATACATATCCAAATGCTTCCAGTCATACATGTTTGAGCGCAAATTTCTGGAAATTCGGTCGCATCATGAATCTTCCTAACAAGAAAAAATCGTACTCAAAAAATTGAACTGTTGATAGAAATCCGTCTGTCTACTCAATTATTCTCAAGACTCCAAATTATTCCAGGAAAACAACGGGACTGCCTAAAATTCACTTCAATCGTCGGAAAATTCGCAGTTGCACAAGAAGTTGATGATAAGTTATTTTTTGGCTGTTAAAAAACACTGCAAATAATCTTTATTTACTTTCAATAATAATGGAAAGTTTGAGTGAAAGTGTCACAAGCACGACAGATGTGGTTCTATGGATTAACGTCTTCATGGCCAAAAAAAACTTCGTATGTCTTCATAACATCGTCTTGTGCCACAATTGTGCGACTGACAGTCTGACGGTGATCCATCTGCCTTACGATAATAAGCAACGAAGGAAGGAGTTTGGATTAATGAGATCTTTTCTAGAATCCTACAGAATTTTTGAACACCATGTTTTACTATGAAAAATCACGTAATGCTGTCTTCAAATGTCTTTATTCTTACTATCTGAACGTATTAGTCAAAATCAATATCAATTAGGCTTCGTTCCTCGGCAGCATGAACGCCGCCATGTCCTCGAGAAGTGCCTCGAATGGATCGCGATGCCGACTTTTGACCAAGCGTCACCAAGCAAATTAAAAATACTGTAGGATTTTAGAAAAGATCCGCTTTGTATATAAAAGGCAATAATAAATACAAGCTAGTAGCAAAGTACAGATAAAAAGTTGGATTAATGCTAATGATAAATCTCAGTTTTTCTTTTTAGCTCAACCAGTGCTAAATTTTTGCGTGTGGCAGCCGTTGACTTTTTTTTGAAACTATAACAAACAGCAACATAGGACACAGACACACAACGGAAAGGTTTTGAATTATAGGTCACCATTCTCGCACGAAGAGATGAAGAAGCAGCGCATAAGACTTCGGGTGTTCTGGATTAGGGCCACTAATTTGAACATAAAGTGCAGGGAAAAATGCCTCTTAAATACACGTGATGTGACACGATATATAACACTCAAATTGATCTGGAAAGTGCATTTGCAGTCCATGTGATGATACGATTAAAATCTAGGTTCTGATTTTTTTCTTTCAAAGCAGTAGACGTGTTCCGCTGCCTGGATTGTGGGCAGTCTGATCTTTTCAGGCTCTGAAGAAGGCTAAATAGCCGAAATTTCAGCTGTCGCAATAAGTTCCTTTATAGGAATCTCGAGTTTTGGCTTACAAAGGAAAAAGTGTTAGCAATATATAGAATTTTGGTGAGTACCAAACACAATCTTACTTATGACCTTGTGACGGATCAAACATGTATTCAACACGAAGAAAAAACCTTCTCTTGATCGTAAGGCAGTACTGCAATTTGCAAAGTGTTTCAATTTATATACTCAGATTAATACCACAAATTCCTGCATGATTCCACAAAAATGAAAACCCTGCATTGACTGCAATGGCAACACTTGAATCGAAAGCCTCGGAGTTCATTGTCATGTTGAACCGAACGCCCATCAAACCATTGCAATGAAGATGATAATTCTTCTTATAAATACTTCCTCAACATTCACATCTCAAATAGTCACCGCCATTCGGCAAACTGATGAGAATTCTGTGTAATTGATAAACTGAACTGTAATCTTGGACAGCGCGTCTCACTCTATTTAAGGATACTCGTTTCCTCGATAAGGATGAAACGCAGGTTTAACATTTCTCAACGTTCAGAGTTTCGCATATCACTCAACATCCTTATGATTTGGCGCCTATCCATCCATCTGTCAAATGCGATTTTCTTCTCAAAACTAACACAAGAAATTACTTTCTCGACGACTCATAATAATTTTTGAATGAATTGTCAATCTATGAAGATAATGTAATTTCGGTGTACCATGATTACCGTGTCGACGAATATCTTGTCAATCTTCCGTCTTCTTAGATAATCTCGTCTTCTCACATCCACTTAACTCGCGAAGCTAATTTTTCGGCTACTGATGATAATTTCTTGATCGTTAGAGTATTTTTTGAGTTTACAACTCTATAATATTACAGAGGAAACTTAGCTGTATGCCATAGTCGTAGATGTAACCTCCATACAACAATCTTTCGACCCTAAGTGCGTTTCAATATTGAACGTCTAAGAACTGAAGATGACATCGAAATGTTCACATTCGTCACGAACTTATAGAATATGCAAACGTTGACGATGTATTTTGAGATGTTAACGCGTTCTGCTACACTTAATTCCCCCTATCTATTCAGCATTATATAACATTTTCGTTTATTTTCTCCATAAGGCTACAAAATACAAAATCACATGTGGATGATTTATTCTGAAATGCTGATGTTCTTAATACTCAAACGCTGATACTATTGAGCTCATGACTTAGATGACGGTGGCAACTACCGTGGCTACCGAGGCGAAGTGCGTTTCAAACGGCAAAACGATGCCTCGGTGGTGTAGTGGTAGCACGCGTTCTCTTAGGCAAAGATAAGATAGATGAATAGATAGAATAAACGGATCTTCTCTGTTAAAAGTGATAAATGAAGAAACGACTTCTTTCACTGAACCAGAACTATTCATAAGAGTGCTAGTGGTCATTCGAAAGCTCAAATATGTGGCTACTGCGCTACGTGACCGATTCTTTAAACTTCCTTTTACAACGCTATAAAATTCGAAATAAAATCATGTCCTACATTTGCAGCGCAATTCCATAATCACTTCGCTGAACCACGAAAACCATATGAACGTGTAGAGGAAGTTTTCTAGTATCAGAGTCATAGTTCTATCGGGAGACTTCGAAGCGGAGACAAAATACCAAACTAAATAACAAAAACTGCATTTCACATGTGACGCTCCATCGTATTCGATCATCGACGGCTCGCCGCCGTATCGAATCTACGGTCACCATACATCCAGCCCATAAACTAGCCAAAAAGCAAATGCCTGCGTATGTGAAACTCGAGCATATTTTTTCTTGCTACACTGCAGTGAAACGGTTTCCCCAGAAAATAAGCACAATGTTGAAATCGCAAAAATTCTATTTAAAATTAAGTTATCGAATGATTACTAATAGTCTGAAGAAGGAGCTCTGTCTTGTGAGAAGAACACGCGTATGTAACACAGGTTTTTTCTATCTCTGAAGCGTAATAAAAAGGTTTTTCATAAAAATGTTAAGTAGCGCAGTAGCCAGAGATTTATGATTTCAAATGATAACTAGAAGGGCAATGGGAAATCTTTTTACGCCACAGGGATCGTTTCTTCATTTGTCGCCGTCCAACAGAGAGTAATCGAATAAGCATAAATTTATAAATAAACGGATTATATGCAGACGAAATAATTAAGCATACAAAGCAAGCAATGTACAGATGTAAATGAGCAGCAACAGATATAGATCAGTGCAAAAATAGTAGATAAATAAGTGATAAATGAACAATAGGTAAACAGATGAATGAACAAACACGACCATCTGTAACATTTCGAACCGACGAGTTCGTTTGCACATACTCCACCAGCAAATTGCCAGACCGACGGCATGTTATGCTAGTAAGGTCGATTCTTCATTGTGATCGATGATCACATATCATTTCCTGTGCAACTCTCCTCATCACCTCAACGTTATGTACTGAAATTACCGTGCTCATTTTCTTGGAATTAACGGAATAATATCTCCATCGTCGAAGGCCTGTGAACTTTTATTGTCGTAGAGCACCGAGGAAGCATCGTGGAACGATTGCAATGAGGAAACGACTCTGCTCATAACTCCCAATCCTCAACTTTCTACTTCTACTAATACTTCAACTACTCAGTGGTATTTTGCAAGATAACGAGAATAAACCAAAGATTTAAAAAACAAGACTTCGAACTTCGGACGGAAACTGAACCTCTGACTCATCCTCCACCGACAGGATACCATTGTATCGCTGAAAGAGTGGTAACCGAGCATTAGCCCCGATAATGCAGTGATCAGTATTCGCCTCTGGAAAAGATGGGACGATGGTTCGACTCCCGTGCGAGGTTAAGAGTTTTGCATATCAACGAACATTCTCGCATATATAGTCATAACACCATATTAACGCTCAGGAACGACAAAGTAAGAATCCTTATAGATCACATATCTCCACAAATTGTTCTTTCATATGCATATATATGCTTACATAATTTCAAGAATAAAGACTAATCATTTTGAGATCGGCTCACCTTTTCTGCATCTCTAACCCCAGGACGAGAACGCATTCAGTGCATTATTTTATTACCTTAGTTGTATTATTGTTATTTCTACTTACAACAACAAAATATATTCACATACAACATAACATACGAAAATAACAATAGTACAATTGAAATAATAAAAGTATATTCAGTGCGCCCCCATGCTGGGGTTAGCGACGCAGAGGAGGTGGATTGACGATCATCAAAAGGGTTAAGTATGGCAAAATATTATATAAAAACAATACCAAGCAAAAAATATAATATATAAAATAAAACAAATCACAATACAATAAAACCCTACGCCAAAAGATTTTGTTTTAGATTAATTGTATTGTTAATAACCTTGTATCCGCTCCTAGAGAAAAATGAAATCATTTTACGGGATCAATTAAATGGGAGGTGATGAACAAGCTGTTAGTGATGAAAGCTAACAGGAAGCAAGGTGCTGGTTTGACCTCCCTCCCCCCCCTCCCACCACTTTCTTGCAGGCAATGAACGAGCGACCCACGAAACCTGGAGGATTGGAAGGAGAACCGCCTTGACCATTATTCTCAAATTACATGAAGAAAACGAAATCCTTCTTTAGCAGTAGTCGAAATGACATAAGAAGTTGTCAAAGAGCTCTGTGGAAGACGACTGCGAGGGAATGAAACGATTAGAGAATCAACTTGCTGAAGGACTACATATTACACATTCTATAATGAAAAAACCCAAATAAGGGATAATGAGGGGCACCGTGGCCGAGTGGTTGTGGTGCTCACCGTAGCGCGCGCGGTGTAAGCCCCATCCCCAACACTGTCTGAAAGTTAACAACGAACGCCCTAAATGACGTAACAGCATCGCTATCCTCGAGATTGCAAGGAGACTCGCTCAACCAGTATTCTACGCCGTTCAAGAAAACGACGAAAAACGAATTGAATGTTGGAAGTTGTGGGATTCGTAAAGTGAAAAAAAGTGTGAAGACGGATCGAGATAAATAAATTACATAAATTGAAAAAATAGAGCACATATAAAATCCCAGCTAAGGGATTATAAGAAATCTCGGGCACAACACATCATACCCGTTTACTAAGAATGCTGTAGCGTAGAAAGTGTTCGGGAAGGGTTAATTGCATTCCTCGCCATATTTCAAGCGACTTTGCTTGTGATTTGCCGACAACAGCAACTGAGACGTATGTGAAACTTTTCACAACAACCAACCCATCTTTCCTAACAGAAATTTTAATAATTAATTACACTTGGAAAAAAATCATCCACAAGAGGGATATGTGGGTCGTCAATAAAGAAGGGTCTTGTGTAATTTCGGTTCCCTACAATTATCGTATCTATCAAAATCACTCTACCCTTCTTCATACTAACCTATAATCAATGTTCCGAGAAATTCAGTTAACTAACGACATTCGATAAAAAATGTCGGTTGGCAGAACTATTTGAATTGTCAATCAACAAAGTTGGTACGTAGTTACGGTGTACTGCAATTTCTGTTCCGACAAAAATTTTGTCGTTGACCGTTCCTTGATCTGTGCTTTATCTTCTCACACCTAGCGCTCAAGACCGTATTCCCGGCATCTGATGAAATTTTCTATTAGAATCGTCGTCAACAAATGTCTTACGTAATTACGGTAGGTTCACGATCACCGTATCGACAAAAATCATGTTGCTGACCACTATTTCACCTAGGTGTGGTCGTTGTTCTCAGATTAGACGCCCGTACCTCTACTCTCGTCAACTCATGATTACTCCCAATTGGGCAATCAATCACCAAGCTTGTACGTGATTTCGATATGTTACGGATACAGTTCCGAAAAAAGTCATGCTGGCGGTTTTCCGTTTATTTAGATATTCATCTCATTCTTACACCAAGCTCATGAAGCTGGTTGACTAAACCTAATCATAACTACTCGATCTTCAGAGTATCTTGTGAGCTGCTCTTTCTAAAGCTTGAAAGGAAGCTTTATGCTGCTTCGATACAGTAGTACACGATTTCTATGCACTACTCTTTCATCCTCGAGTACGTTTTATTTTTAAGCATTGAAAAAACTGAAAAAGAAATTGCAAATCTGCAATGCTTCCCGGCACGAGTATATCATTTGTCAACGTTAACAATGCATTTGAAAAGGTTCAGTGACAATCTTGTTTATTCGCTTTGTAAAGCTGCAGCATGAAAAATTGGGCAGTTGTACAATTCACTTTGAACTGTCTTCTGCCGAATCCAAGTTCTAGGTGACGGTGGCAACGGCCGTGGCGAAGTGCATTCTAAAAGAACCCAATGTAATCATTCGAAGCACTCTATTCACCACACTTTGCCACATCTCCCTGCTCCAATTAGCCATGATGAGATTTGAAGTCTAAACAGATTACTTTTGATTGAAGTTGAAGTTGTATAAAAAGAATTAAACTGTTCAAACCGTGAGAGTTCCTGAAATTAAGAAGTGCTGCTGGGGTATTGGCGTGAAATCTTCCTCCATGTTTGGCCTACACATTGCGTTTCCTCCAGGTGGCATCATTGGTGCACATGTCGTCGTCACAGTGTTGTCAAATATGACGCAGATCGTCTTCATCGTCGCCGCATCTCGGTTAACTACAACAAGCTACTTCATTCAAACATTTTTGTTCACTGAAAAAGTCAGACAATAAAAAAAAATGTGGGTTTTGTCGGTGGTTTTTCATCTCCTGAAATTTTATTCAACAAACGGAATGGTTCGTGTATACTGAATCAAATAGTCAAATCACTTCCAGCAGTATTTTTTCCGTAACAGCATTGGATGAATAGCAGTTATAGCACAAATGGAAATATTTTTCTGTCATGTGGATGCTTAATTTTTGATCTCGGGTACTCACATCTTTTCTTGTCTACCTCATGGTTGTGGGCAATCCATTCAAATAAAACCGACTCAGGCGAAGACGAACACACCGGAACATTAGCCAAACAAACGTTTATACGACATCGTGTTATCTCAGTGCCTTTCAAAAAGATGCTCATCAAAAATTTCTAAAAAGTATGTTCTTAAAACCCCTTTAAACATTTGGGACCATTCTCAGCTTTTTTTTCAAGGCGACACCTTTCAATACAACAAGAGAGGTAAATCGATATCTACGGAATCCCCACTTAGAATTGGAAAGAATTGCGCAAAATCTTCCTAATAGATGCTGAAAATTGAAAACTTACACTCTGCATTGGATTGACAGAAACCATGGGACAATTTAGTGGTGTGTAGAGGACGTTAATACCGAGCTGACCCAAAATGGTTGTAATTACAAAATCAGGTAGACCAGCGGCTCGTCCCTGCTGTTCAAGAACGTCGAGAACCTATAGAACGAAGTTTTGCCCTAGCTGAGAGAATTTTTTGAAGCTTATTGGAATGTTTCTTGAGCAGAGTCTCAAATAGCTCTAATATCAGCATGTTGACGAGTCATATAACAAGGAATGTCTACCCATGCTTTTTTAGTGTAATAAGCCTATCATCCTGAGAAATTTGAACTCACCCCTTGTATTATAAGACGCTTCACGAATGCTTTTGCTGAACCTGAATTTGGTCGAGATCTGGGGAACCTGTGCCCGCGCTGCTGCATCTGTAGAGAACGCCATTGCTACTGGCAAGCTGAAGCCAGTTACATTGAATCTCCATGTTCTCATACTACCTGAATTTTACAGATTTTGAGCTGATAAGTTGACAATCGAACATGTTTCATATTTTTCTTCCTTCTCACACATAATTCCTGAGAGTGATGAAATGTGTTAAACAATGGAATGAAGTAAATGAATGAATATTATTATAAGTAGTAACAAGAGCAATATTCGAGAAAGCGGAGGTCAAGCTGTTCTTTAGCAAACATCCTAGGCGGATTGAAGTGAGTCGGACTCAGGTCAAGAAGTCTATATATGCCCTTTAACTTGATAAGAATAAAATGTTCATTGAAATGGGAATTGATTCAGAACGAGTCACGAGCCTAGTAGTCTCAAGTATACAATTTATAAAAAAGTATACTCGGTCAAATTTCATTCAACTACTGATGGACAACACCAAAATTTTTCTGATAGAAAACGTCGTCCTGTAGACTACGAGATTTTTGTTTCGTGATAA
Organism: Parelaphostrongylus tenuis; assembly: GCA_019055375.1. Taxonomy (NCBI): domain Eukaryota; kingdom Metazoa; phylum Nematoda; class Chromadorea; order Rhabditida; family Metastrongylidae; genus Parelaphostrongylus; species Parelaphostrongylus tenuis. The sequence goes on along the minus strand of JAHQIW010000257.1, from coordinate 82,614 downwards.
AGTATTAGATATATTAACCTTAGCTAAGGTGCCAAGTATATGTGTTGCAAATGTATATGATTACACTACAGAAAGAATTTTCTATCTAAAACCTGGTCCACCTGGAAGTGTTCCACATCCCAGCACTGCACCGGTAGTCAGCAGGAAAAGCAGAGCGGATGTGGTGGAACCTTTGCCATGTTCTCCAGACTGAGCATCGTAAGCAGAATCATTCCTAAATGATAAGAGGACAATCTAGTGCCAAACTCAGCAGAGAGCACAACGATTCCGCTGTTCCGAATCATGTGAAGGTTGTGAGAAACCTTTTAATCGACTATTTTGATGCTTCGCTTGAGATCAGCATAACTGGCGATGTATTTTGAGCTTTCATGCTGTCTATTATGAGCACTTAAACAGTTCAGGCACGTGTTTCGGCTTTACAGTCTCGTCACTTGCACGGTGCCTTTGCAGGGGTAGATTCCTTAGAGACTAACTAAACAAAAGGCACCGTGCAACTAGCGAGGCTGTAAAGCCGAAACACGTGTCTTGCACTGTATAGTGTGCCATAATAGATCTCATGAAAAGCTCAAAATACATCGTTACATGTGAAGATTAGTTGATGAAATAAAAGCTCCGTCGAATTTTGAACCCTTGAAGATACATGTAAGTAGTAGCTTAATCAAGAATTCAGCGAATGTGGTAATGTCACAGATGCAGCAGACTATCTCTGTTATGTCTCTGCGGCATGAAATACTGTTTTTTCCCACATGTAGGAAATTTTGAAGGGGACAAAGCGCTCGTCGTCACACCATCCACTTTTGGACATAAAATATTTGAATTATGGAATTGACTGGAAATACAATGTACTTCTTTTGTCAGAATCTTCTCAGTAAAAGTCACACTTGCTCAACTTTCCAATTTGTTGCTGATGAAGGCAGTGTAGTATCAGGTCGAACATATCTGCGGCGTTTCATTGGAGGATTCAGATACCGCACTGAGATCGTTGCTCAAAAAACAACTGCTGGCGTATAAGTGGTAGATTGCTAGATTGTGCATTTTGATTACGCTGAAAGTCCATTAAAATGTTTAAAAAAGGAGACATACCTCGAGAAGACGATCGGAGTGACACTATGCCGCTCTTTCCCTTGCCACATCGCAATAGTTGAATTGCTAATCATCGAAAAGTTTCGCCAAAACATTCGTTCTGCACCTCCATACACCATCATAACCAGGAACTGAACGCTTGCAAAAGGAGAAAATTTCACTGCTGTAAGTTCTCACTTCAGCAGCCATGCAGTATTGTATCGTTAATTCCACTTGCTTGTACAACATTTTCTTCTCTATGACTGGCAATGTCGGACTTCTTCTCGAATTTTTGGATCTAGTAGGCGGGCTAAAGACTCAATTATAGTGAAAACATGGCAGTGATGGATCGAAAGTAAAGGCGATTCTCACTCATTCTTCCAAGAGTGTGCTGCTGCGGCACATAATGATGTGATGGGATTGTAGACATTGTTGAAGACATATGTAGAAAAAGAGAATCGAAAGATATGCAAAAAGCCAGTCTCAGACGGATTTGAACACGCGTCCTCAGCTATACCAGGGCGCGTTGCTAGCACTACACCGATCAAACGGCCTTGCACAATCTTTTCGACATATCTCAGCGTAACTCTCAATAACCACCCTCAAGTTTGTTGAGTAAGCACACACCACATTAAACCCAATTAAACTGACAGCCATCGTATATATGCTCTTACACATTCTAGTGCTTAGTGCTAGTTTTAGTGCTCTCCCGCAATGTTATGATGGTCCGATATCTCGTGGTGTCCGTGTAATGGTAGCATGCGCCCTGAATATGAATGAAATGTGGGTCAGCTCCCGTCTGAGGATATATATATATATATATATATATATATATATATATATATATATATATATATATATATATTATATATATATATACGAATCGCGAATGGTGTTTACGAAATGTTGTGTAGTCTCTACAATTCTCTTTTGGTGCAGAGAAGCAGAATTCAATATTTGATAGTTTGAATGACGAAGCGATGATTTTTTTGTGATCAAAAAATGTAGAAGACACGGGCAGTGAACTAGTAGCGATGCTTTCGTAATGACTACAGCGGTTCTGTGATCACGTTACAGAGTTACCAGGACTGGCATTCGTCTAAAAATTGGTGTCGGACATGTATAGGATTGGCCAAATTTCTCCACTTGATATGCCTTGGTATGGGTATCCTCGAAATTGATATCGCGTTGAAACGATCCATCATCCAAGGACAGTGCAGGAAGAGCACATTGTCTTGCCATGTAAAATGATGTTTAAAAAATAATCATAAGATCATGTTTCTAAAAAAGCTTTCCATTTTTAATGTTGAATCGTTTGTTTTTTATTATTCGCCCGTTGCTTTTTTGCTTAATCACCTTTTGTATTCTGCATGTTGTTACAGCACAAGTTGTGATAGATTTATTCCTAAAGACTTTTTGATTGACCGTGGTTTCAAGCATTTTCAATTGACAACTAGTTAAGGCAGCATATACATTGAGTAATCATTCTGCTTGTTAGTGGTCTAAATTCATCTGTTACAACGACTGTTCGACACTTTTCATCTGCGGAAAATGACCGTGTTCCAAGAATTTATTGTACATCAGGAGACACGGTTAGGTTTCAAAACAGCTCAAAAAGATAACTCCAGAAAGTATTGAAAAGATTCTTAGAAATCTTCTCCGTATCTGTGCATTGCCTCTAAAATGATCACCATTGGAGCATAATCGTTCCAGTATGAGAATGCTCTTTACAGACTTTTTACAAATATTTGCTCGTGGATGACATAAGTAACACATAGTCGGTCACTATCGAATCATCAGTTCCTTGATGAGTTTTTTTTGATGATAGCGAATAAAGGTGAGTAGGCGAGCTTCGCATGCATTAAATGAATTGCTAATCGACTCGACGAAATTTTCGCCACAGCATTCTCTTCGCATTTTCCATAGGCCACCGTAACCAGGAAATGCTCGCTTATGGAGAAAATTTCACAATTGTAGAGTTGTCAACACAGCAGTCGTACAAGATTTCATCGTTTTTTCATGTGTATGTGCACTGATTTGAGCAAATATCTATCAGACACTGCTCTTTCTAGGTTGAAACAAAGCGTCTACTATATTGAAACTTGTTTTATAAAATTGGTTAAGCGATGCTAACCGGTGGATAATTTTTTTTTAGTTACAATAAAATATATATATTAAATAAACGGTTTGCAACATAATGGACAGATAGTAATAAAATGAATTTGTGTCAGTACATGTATAATTTATTTGTTGAGCAGTACGATTTGCTGGAACGTTAAACATAAAATAAATGTTGTTCGTCAATGACCTTCATGATTATTACGAATACAACATGTTAGTCAATGTAGAGGCCAATAGAATAGAGTTACATCTCAAATTTATCACGAATAGCTTCCGACTGGTCGGTATTAAAAAAACCATTGTCATGCAGTGTTTATCATATTATACTCAACAGACAACGATGACGATATCATATACGTATACTTATCCCAGAGGTAGTATAAACAAGAAGTGTGTTTCAGTGAATTTAATTTGTCATAAATATACAACGTTAGCGTCTTGAACTCATAGGTAAAATAGCAAAAAAAGAAAGATGGATAAATGGATAAAAAAAGGTAGTAAATGGCAAGAGTGAAAGGACAAAAGAATAGAGCTCTCGGCTTTCCTCAACCGTGAAGGATGCGCCATGTATTTGTCTTCAACTTTCAACTTCGTTTGAGGTGACTGAATGCACATCTGGCCTTTACAATGACTCGCTGTAGCCTACCGCTGTACCGAGTCAGTGCTGCTTACCCTATTAGACAAGCCTGAGACCCGCCTGAGAATTTACCAACTCCAGGATAAATGGCTAGGTGAGCCATGATCGCGAGGTCGTACAATTGCCCTCGTGTGTGACGCAGTGCACCTCTAACCACTGCGCCACATGACAAGAGTCGCAACATAAATAAAGCTAAAGTTAGTGAGAACGTGGTGTAGAAATCAAATGAAAAAGTTAATGAAATGAAGAAGTTGTGGGGCGAAGAACGAAATAAATAATTCATTTGATGAGGGGCTTTGAAATCTCAACCTCAATTAAGATCACAATAATATGTAAACCAGACATCTTTTTGTGGGGTGAAGTGTAAAGCTCCTCTAAGAAGACGTTCTGAAATTGGAAAGTTGACTAATAAAAAAAAAAACTGCGAAGGTGGACTAGTTTGAGATCATCCAATATTCGAAATGTGTTTGATTGAATATGTCACTGCTGACAAATTATCCAATGATGTGGAGTGGTGTGCAAAAACGTTTGCTTCAGCCGGATTTGAACCCAGATCTTACTCTCTCCGGGAGCATGTGCTAACCGTCGCACCACCGACGGTCGTTTTGGACCCCACTCTTTCTTCGCTACAACGCGTAATCTGTCAACAGCCAACCGTCTATGGTGTGGCGGGGCAGTCATTATCGACATTGAACCAATTGTTGTTGACTGATATTGGGTTCAATAATGAATCGGAAATCATCTTCATTTGACCGCCGATTGCGGTGTTATGATGTTTAAATATGATGCTCCCGGAAAGAGTAAGATCTGGGTTCAAATCCCGGATGACCGCATACGTTTTTGCACACCACTCTACATCATTGGATTTATTTAAACATCACAACACCGCAATCGGCGGTTAAATAAAGATGATTTCCGATTAATTATTGGCAAATCATCATTCTTAGTGTGTTGTAGGATCTTTTCTAGAATCCTACAGCACTTTAAACATCATATTTTACCATAAAATCAGCAAATGCTCTTGTCAAATGTCTTTGTTCTTCTGTTTAAACGTATAAGTCAAAATCAATATCAATTAGGCTTTGTTCTCCGGTGACATGAACATCGTCATGTCCTCGAGAAGTGGCCCGAATGGAACGCGACCCCGACTTTTAACCATGCGTCGCCAAGCAAATTTTGCCAGATAGGTGAAGAAAAGCGGTGAGTATGTTGAGAGTTGATTTTGTGCTTGATGCGATTGAAATCTAGGTCTGGTGATTTTTCTAAAGGAGTAATGGAGGTTCTTGACTGACTGGATTGCACACAATTTGACCCTTCCAGGCTCTGAAAAAATTGAACTGCCAAAACGTCAGCTATCAAATATAGATTAATGTAACACCTCGTGTTCGGCTTAAAGAAGAAAATCAGGAATTGCATTCTCACTGTCATAAAAATGAGGCTTTATTCTATGACTCGGGAACATGCTAAGAAAATGCTGAAAGAAAGCAGTATAGCTCATTACTCACATATTGAAATGACTTCCTTATGAAAGCTTCTTCTACCACACAACCAAGGTAACTTCTCGGAAGGCAACGTCACGAATCGTAAACTCACAATTCTTCCTTTCTTATTCAGTGCAGCGTGCAATAAGAAGGAAGTTTAACTACACTAATTTTATTTCTTGCCCAAGCAAGCATAATTGGTATTCGAGAGGCGTTTCATAAGCATCTGCATTTACTACATTCCTAGATATTCGTAAAACCCGAGCGTAAAAGGCACTGCCGATGCACGTCCGCTTCTCTTTCCCTAAGCTTTTTCACGCTAACAAAACGATTAGTTTGTGACCGTCCTAACACTTTTAACTGGAAAACCTTGTGAACACTTCTTTTTTCACCGTAACATCTGGGAAAATATTGTAACAAATTAAATCTTCTTTGTTGATTGAGGCATTTTCACGAAGTTATCATAACTCCATTTTTTTGGACCGACGTTCCGAAAGTGGAACGTTGACCAAAAAAAAAATTTTTTTTGAAAGTGGCCTAACCAATAATGGTGGTATGATCATTCGTAAGTTTAAAATTAGAGAAAACTCAGTCTCAAAATAGTCAACTGCAATGTTTGTTACATATGCCCACGTAACAGCCATATGCTATGCAATCAACAATCACAAACTGAAAGAACGCCAAGGTGATTGCTTCACCATACGTCGAGTGTAAAAGAGCTGGCCGTCGATTCCTCTATATAGGTGTAGATTCCCGAGAAACTGACTGGATGAAAAGCACCGTGGAACTGACGAGACTGTAAGGCTGAAATATGTGTCTTGCACTGTACAAGTGTCCACATCAGATTTTATGAAAGGCTCAAAATACATGTCAGAATATCATGCTATTTTCCAAACACAAAGCTAACCGTAAGAGGAGATTAAGATCACGAATTGCAAAGAATGAACTAATAGAAAAATGGAGTGAATTTTGTGATGCTTTTCTCCCACCTTCTCTAGTGAGATAGGAGACATGTCGGCTTAGGTCGCTGATTCCTTTCCACGTTTACGCAACAGCACTGAAGTTCCTGAAAACTCTCTCCAGTTATTTACAAAACTTTCTTCCTTGTAAGACAAACACAAGGTTGTTGTAATACGAATTATTCGACAAACTGATGTTTCGGCGGTTTCGCCTTCTTGGAGAGGTATCATTACAACCGTAAATTTTGCTCACAAAGGAAAATCTGTGAAGCATTGAAGAGTGTCATCAATGTTGGAAGACGGATGGTCTTAGAAATTGGCCTTCTTCAGTTTTCCTTTGGACTTTATTGTGGATTAGGCAGTATCATTACCTTGTCATCAAAATGCTTTTGTGTGCTGTCTGGGTAGTTTTTCTGTTCGCTCAATTTCGAATTACTGCTTTTGCAAACCACGTATGAGTATCAAAGTTTTGCAGCTTCGGAAAAGTTTTTTTCAATCAGGTTGTTGATTGAAATGATAACTGCTTGGACAACACGATGATTTTTTCAAAAAGGCGTCAAGAGTGTTCAAGTTTTGTTGATTTTGCATTGTGGTTGTCTCAACTGATCACAGACTTCTTAGCATCATAGCCGTCAAGATGTTAAGAGAACACATCAAGCACCTAATTAGGAAGGAGAAGGAAAATCGATAATATCGCAAAAAAGACCTTTGGTGGTCAAAATTGCCTAAGAGGAAAATTTATGCCGCCAGCTGTGATACGATTTGTCAATTGATATGCTCATGGCCATATCTACTATCCGCGATTACGCAGATGAAAACGAGAATTTTTATGGACAAGAAATTTTTTACTTCTATAAAATTGCCTTTTAGGTCGATATGACATCGCAAACGTGATGCTAGACATTTTTTCATCACAAAATGCCGAACTCTGAATGATTTCAAGACGGAAGAAACCGCCTCCATCGCACATATTAAATTCGTGGCGACCAATCTTTCTTACCACCAGTATTTTTTTCTATCTGTGAAGCAACAATGAAAGCGCCAAAAGAATGCATGTCAACGTGTGACAGTTGTTGCATTGACAGTTATTGTTAGAATATCCTTCTTTAAACACTAAAAGAAACACTGACGAATTGACAATGATCATCTCTTCTACCCATAATTATGCAGAGGAAAACGAGATTTCTTATGGATGAGAGAGTTTTTTCTTTTATACCACGACAAATATGTGCCTATGACGTCACTGACACGATAATCCCAAAGCCCACTTATTTTTATGAAATTCCGATATCAAAGTATACCATGCGAACTAATTTGCGTCTAATTCCTAAATTTCAAGGTCGCTTTTACTGAAGCTATTCAGTCCAAGAAACATGGCGAAAATCCTGAAAAGCACTTTTCCAATCTTTGTTTTTATAGTCTCTTTAGCACTCGGATGTTCCCAACTTTTGTACGCAGAGGAGGAAGTGCAGGGGAAGGAGCACGTAATAAGGATGGAAGATTTTTGAATTCAACCAATATTATAGTTCATTGTGTAAAGTTATTAAAATCAGTGAAAATGAATATATCTAATGCTCAAGACAATAAACAGGTGATTCTAACAGACAAATTTCAGTAAACCTCTGCACTCATTGGACAACTTATCACATTCTTGCAAAGTATGCTTGCTGAGCTGATGCGGGAAGCTAACGTCCTTCGATTTACAATAGCTAACCTTCCGGTGCGCGTGGCACAATGGATAGAGGTGCTCTGCGACACACATGTAAACGACTAATCGGTGGTTGATGGTTTGGTCCCACACTCGAGGCTCATAGCGCCTTCATCTCTGGGGTCGGTGAATTAGTACCCGACCTCTCAAGGGGTTAACAGCACCAACTTGGCATATCGGTATGCCACCGCGATTCATCATAAAGGCCAGATATACATTCAGCCACCTCAAACGTTAAAGATTAAGACGAATGTATGACCCACCTCTTAAGAACTGATTAGCGCCAAGAGTTTTCAAAGCCTGAGAGCTTCGTGCTTTGGCTTTTCGAAGAATTTGAGGGTTCGGATGAGTTGCACCATTATTCATTTTCAATCATTTGGAAAGTTTCGTGAGGTTTGCGAGAATCCAGGCAAAGAACACATAGTGGTGTCAGAAATCATCGATTCCTCATTCTTTGCTGACTTTCAAAAATTGAGAGAGCCTTCGAGATATTTACACAAAATAATATATTAGACTCACACACATCGCGACAAGTTAAAGAGTAGTCCATGTTCTCATTTTTTCTAAGCGTCAAGGGCGTCCACAACAGAATATCTAGAAATCAGTAAACGCTCTGCCTCTTGAATAGCTTACACACTCGGTTGGGAGAAATACTTTTGCAATATTCTGTTGCAGAGGCGAATATTACGATGATCGCGGCAAATGTTTAACCTCTTCTGGAGAATTTTCGCTAAAAAAGCCCTTTCTTAATAACAGACTTTGCTGTTAAGGAAAGGATCAGGGGCAAAAGATTATGTAACATTTCACTGCTCAAATGCTTCAATCATAATCTTCCACCAATTGTTGTTATCACTCTGCAGTCATATCGCGCGATTTTGCGGAAATCAGTCCTTCAAGAAACGAGTCACACAGTTTATTGCCAACAATCCGGAGTGAAAAAACCAAGTGCCTACTCAAAATATTAAGATTGAAGTATGGATGAATGTGTCAATGCGAATTAGTTAATATTTCAAGATACTATTAGAAAGGCAAGCGGCGTAAAACATTATTGTTCTACCGCAGTTCTATAGTTGATGTTCTCTTCTGACCCTTCTCATATGACGCTTTCGTGTCTTTTTGGGCGAACAGTTAGCTCTTAGTCCGCCAAAGTAATTGAACATCGAGATTGGGAAAGAATGCTGTTTTGACGTTCAAAAGCTTTGATTGAAGCGATCCTCTTCTTCTATAGAATATTTGAAGAGCTTCTTGATAAAAATGACAAAACACTGCTAAAGCCGTAAGCGTAAATAGTGTCCTAATGCATAAGTTAGTTAATATTAGGGCATTCCATAAATTCAGCACTAGACATATCAAATTTCAACCAAAAGAGTAGATGAAATTGCATGATTTTTGCATCGCTCACTAGAGCATTTTCTTCCAAACATTTTGGTGTGCAACTTGCTTATACTTGCTTCGAGATTGAGCTGTCTTAAGAATAAACTTGCTTGCTTTTCATGCACGAACAAAGCCTAGGGGGAAATGATGGTAAAGCGGCGCGCAAGATTAATGGAGCTTCCTGTGGACGTACTGACTGCGATTGTTCCTCCGTAATGTTCTCTCCACCTCTGAAGTTTGGGAATCACTTCCTGGAACATATCATCGCCCCAAGCTCCATTAATCTCGCGCGCCGCTTTACTAGCATTTCCCTCCAGGTTTCGTTCGTGCATGAATAGCAAGCGAATTTATTCCCAAGAGAGCTCGATCTCAAGGCAAGTATAGCCAAGTTGCACACCAGAATGTTCGGAAGAAAATGTGCAGTTGAACGATATCAAAACCATGCAACTGTAATTACTTCTAGGTCAATAAATTTGGTATTTATTGCTCTAGTGCCAAAACTTATGAAACGACCTATAAAATAGAAATCTACTTAGAAGATGTCATTTTGACTTCTATATCTCAACTATATTTTCCACTTATGTATATTTTATGGTGAGATTTATATTTTAACCTTCTCGGGAGCACGGCTAAAATCACCGCGTGTAGTGCAATTGGCAAGCGGTCGGCGGTTTCTTTAGACAGTTGAGGTTTTTTGTTCCTTTTGAGAACATTCTTAGGTTTCTAGCATTGCTCTGGCAACCCGCGATTTCTGCAGCACGCTTAAATGCTTTTCGTATACATACAACTCTTATATATGAAGAAAACAATGAGATACTGTGTTCTGAAAGGAGTTCCACCTCACCGACAATTCTCAACAATTTCTAATGACTAGTGTAGTTTGAACTTGGAACCTCTATAAAAATAAGGAGTTCTATCGTTCTATAGTTATTAGTTTTTATTTCTAGTAATGGGATAACTATTCAACTGCAAAATATCTTTTCGTCCTTACAGCGCTTTATATGAACCTTTCCAGATCCTGCCTAATTTCAAGATCATCGCAATTTAAGCCATCGATTGTCTGCTAAAAAGTTTAGTAAAAAGTCGTGCACAGACGCGAGCCGTGCAAACATTGCGCGCTTAAGGTGGAACGTAATTTTGTCGTAGATGCTATAACGCACAGAAAAGCCTTTCTAGAAGCCCAGTAACGTATTTGAAATAACCGTTTTTCAGGCTATCAAATGACTACTAAAACACTAATGAGAAAGCCTGCCCGGCGAAAACAAGTACGAAAGAAACAAGTGCACTTATAAGACACGTCACGCACTACGAACAAAAACGTGAATTTTCCCTCGTTGCTACAGCACATCAAGAGAAGCCAAGCACAATGTTAAAATTGCCATTCCTCAAGATACAAAGTGACTGATGAAAATACAGTAGCGATCTGTGGGAGACGAGATAATCACGAAAAGTCCAGTGCACCACTCACAACACATTAGGCGCCAGAAGGTTAAACAGCTGTTTTGAGAGACTTTTAAAATCATGTATAGGTATGATGGGAACCCAAAAATGCGTTACTGACAGAAACACAGTTTCGATGTGCGTGAAATGGCTATGTGCACGATGCAGCAGAATATACCGATGGAGGCGATGCCCGTGCCACAACAACACAGATGCTTAGCGAATCCATTAAGGTCTGAGTTGTTTTTCTCCAAGTTTTATGCCACAGAAGGAGAAGAAGCGGTTGCAGATACGCAAACTCATCATAGCAACATGTTCAAACGAAATGTGATTATCTGTCATGAGAACAGTGTTGTGCACTCGAGTGTTGTGCACTCGATTGCTCATTGGCTGGTACTTTTGTCATAATTATACCTTTATCTCGAGTGCTTTGTTTAGACCACGCTTAAATTTCAATATATCCTTTCATCATTATTTGAGCCAACATGTCATGTGGTCTGGTAAGGGTGTGGTCTCGAGATAAAGGTATAATTATGACAAAAGTACCAGCCAATGAGCAATCGAGTGCACAACACTCGGTGTTAGGTGAATGTTTCACTTGACATAGAGTGTAAAGCGTACGTCGTCGATAACTATATATAAGGAGTGTGACGCTCCCGAGAGAACTGGCTATGAAGAGATCGACAGACGACGGGTTCTGCCCGGCCGATGAGTCTGTAAGGACCAAACACGTGTCTCGGGCTGTACAAGAGCCCTTACCAGACCACATGACATGTTGGCTCAAATAATGATGAAAGGATATATTGAAATTTGAGCGTGGTCTAAACAAAGCACTCGAGATAAAGGTATGATTCTTAATCATTTACCCAATGGTGCACAGTGTTATGCAAAAACGTTTGCGTCAGCCGGGATTTGAACCCACATCTCACTCTTTCCGGGAGCGTATGCTAACCGTTGCACCACCGACGCTCGTCTTGCACAGCACTCTTTCTACGCTACAACGCGTTATCTGTCAACAGCCAACCGTCTACGCTCTGGGGGGTAGTCGTCAACGACATTGAACCCACCTTTTGTTGACAGATACTGGGTATCAGTAGTCAATCAGAAATGATCACGTTTTTGCACAGCACTCTGCACCATTGGGTATATTGTAACCTCATAACACCGCAAGTGGCGGTCAAAAAAATAATTTCTGACTAATTCTTAATCATTTAGTCAAATGCTTCCATAACCTCAGTAATAACGCGTGACCTCACACCATACCTCAAACTAACCTTCCCGGCCTGAGCTAGGCACAGTCTCACTCACGCACTCTGAGTGGCAGATCTTGAATGAATATTGAAAGACCTAAAACATCTAAGCGGTGAGTATGTTTTGTAATGAAGTTTTTACTATGCGATCCAAAAATTCGCTACTTACGTTTTCTGCTGATAGTGTGGAGGCTTTTGAGTGAATGATTTGAGAATCAATTTGACCTTTCCAGGCTCTGAAGATGGCGAACCTTGCCGAAACGCAAGTCACCTCGACTGTTGTGATATTCGTTCTGCATTAATGCTTCACTGTATTGTACTGTATTACTAGTATTCAATAAATACTATATTCAACAACTCGGAACTGCTGAACAGAAGTACTACTGATATATCGAGTCAGTGTTTTGTTCTTCAGCAAACACACGTTTTTTCATGACAGTATTTGTTCTGTGATGGCTGACATTTGGATAGTATCATCTATCCGGAGCTTCAAAGCTTGAATGACACTTAATACACGCAATAAACACTTCCCTAACCAAAAAAGAAAATAGTATATAAGTAAAACTCAATAGTTCTTATGCTTTTACTGCTTTTCGCAGTGTCAAGATATTTCAAATATACCAAAGAGAATTAAGTAGCGAGCAAAACTCGACGTCAGACGGGAGTCGAACTCGCGTTTCATCCACACCGGGGACGCGTGCTACCACTACAACACCGAGTTAACGTCTCGCTACCAGCTCGTTCTTCAGTGTCTCTATTATAGCTATCACTGACCACCTATAACAGGTGTGGTCGGCTATGCAATACCGCTCTATAAAGCCGGCTAAACTGGCAGACGCCGTGATATGTAGTACCCAAGATTTCTTATGTTCTTACTACTTTTTCGCAGTGTCATGATGTTTCAAATATGCCTGAGAGTGTTGAGTGGTAGCGAAACGATCTCTTGGTGGCGCAGTGGGAGCACACACCCCGGTATGTGTGAAACGCGTGTTCATTTCCCGTCTTAGGTAGTATATAAAGTATTTCCACATAAAAATCTCCCATACAGTTACCGCAATTTTTATAAATCTTTCATTTATTGTTGAAAACGGGTCGCTCAAAGTCCTATTACGTGAGTGAGTGAGGAATAAGATTTATTTAGTCAAAAAATTAGTCCGAGGTATGGAACGAGGTCACGTACGACCACAAGGCACACCTTTTTCCACTCATTTCGGATTTCTGAAATTGATTCGGAAGTTTAACGAGTTTTACGCGCTACTGTTTCGCATTTCTGTGCGAGTTTCTTTCTATGTCGAGATGTTCTTCGTTAAGCTTTCGTGCTTTTTCCATGTTTGACCTTGAGGTTCCTAGATGTCCCTTTGAACGAACGCAGAGTGGTCAACCTGCTTGTCAACATATTCGGCTATACAGGCTTTAGTTACGTACTTTTCTCATGAGCTCACTTATAAATTATCCGAACTCATTCAAATACACTCTCTAAAGTTAGGGAAAACCATGCAGTTACTCCTCGTCTAAAACTAAACCTCTCTTATCTGTCATTCTAGAACTGAAAGCTTAAGTTCTTGCTCACAGGTCGTATAATGTTGGTTATTTGAAATTAACGACATAGAATTATATGAAATGTTGTGACTATTCTATGATCGAGACAAAAGCTTGCACTCCATTCTCAGACGACGCAGTCGAAACGGAGCCATCAAAAGAAGAGGACGTTCGCAGGCGAAAAAACTCAGGAAAAACAGCGGTATTAGGTCACATAAAGATCCTTGTAACTAGTCTAAATATACAGATTTCCTGAACTTACAATCTACATTATCAAGACTTATGTTACCAAGAAAACCAAGAAAAATAACATTTCTTCTAGGAAGATACCAAATAGTGACACCTCAGAACATTAAAATTACAACATTATAATCGATTGAAAACATCTCCAAATGTTCCTTTTGTAATTTGTACCAATATTTTAGATTTCATGCGCTGTTACAAAACAAAAGCGACACAAATCCCTTCGTCGTACAGATGTTTATCGACTAACTACACTACTGGAGAAAGCAGGCTATGTTTGAGCACATTTAACTCTTTCAGAACAGAGTGTTTGATTGTACATGACAATTTGGATTTTTTCGTTATACGAAAACTTTCCGTAGAGCTTTGAGTAGTCATTCGTTAGCTTGAAAAATGACGATTTGAACTGGGCTTGGTTTCTCCAAAAGTTTCCCAAGAACGCAATAAAAGCAAACAGAAATTTGCTTCCCGTCTTCAACGTGCATATCAAATGCTCGGCTATCGTTCTTGCTTGCCTTTTTGCTAGATTTTAGCCGTCACTCAGAACCCAGAAAAATGGCGATTCTAACACTGGGTTTGCCTTCAGGCGAGATTCTAACATATCTAACTCGCCAAAGCAGTATGAATGCATAGTAGACGAGCGTTTTTTCTCTACGTGTAAGCGTTTTATATGTACAAAAAACATGGGAGGGTATATAGGAAAACATGGAACATCAAAAGCACAAAAGAAACTTGAAAACTTTACCAAAACAAAGAAAAAGAAAACCTTGATGAAGTGACAAAAATGGCGCTGCGCAAAGGGCTCTTACAACTGCAATCCAAAAAGGATCAATGTTGAAATTTACAGAAGACTGCGAGTATAATAATAAAGTAGCAAAAAAGCTGCCATTTAAGCACATAGATACATACATAGATACATAGATACCGTAGATACAAAGAATCAATTGCATTGGTAAAAACTATACCAATTCCTAGTCCATTGCGTCGTCTCGTGAGATACTAGGATCTTCGGTAATCCTTGGATCATGAGTGACCTATAAACAAGAACTGTAGCATATAGTTCTTGCTGAGAAGAAATCAAAGATTAGTGAGAACTAATAAAACTGAAATGATTGGAATAGCACAAATGCTTATTCTCTAAACCAAAATGTGACATGATATAGGATTAGAACCGGTGAGTTTGGTCAAAGAGCACGTAACTCATAGCTCCAGCGATAGTGCGGTGGCCAGTTGTGCGGTGTACCAGGACGCAAGGTGATAAAGGAAACGTTGGCTCGATTCTCTTTCCAGCACTCTCTTACAATCGATCAACCCTTCTCCACTATCTCCAAGATTGTGAGGAAAAGTTGTTTATTCTACGTCACTCATAAAAAGACGTCATACTCAGCAGCCGTTGAAACAACATGCGAAATCTTCAAAAACCTTTGTGGGGATGAATGGAAGGAAACGATCCTAAGGCTAAAAGTTCTGGAATTCAAACAGCACATAGTGATATCTTTAGCACCTTATATGATCCGTCATCATAGTGTTTTTTCACAGTGCAAACCACGGAACTTCTAGCATTCAATTCGCTTTTCGTCTTCTTCTTGAACGGCATAAAATACTGGTTGAGCGAGTCTCCTTGAAATCTCGAGGATAGCCCTGCTATGGCGTTCCACAGGGCGTTGTTGTTGACTGCCGAAGAGAGCTGAGGACGGCGGGGGTGAGGTGGAGCTCAGTTCCAAGCGCTCGCGACGAGCAACATAACCCCTCGGCCACGGTGCCCCATATTGTGCTACCGGGTGGTGTAAACATATGATTCACTATAAAAAACACGAAGTGCTGTGGCCGAGTGGTTGCGACGCTCGTCGCAGCGAGTGTGAGCGTAGACCCATCCCTCAACACCCTCCGGCAGCCAACAACGAACGCCCTATGGAACCCCACAGCCAGGCTATCCTCGAGATTGCAAGGAAAAGTGTTCGACCAGTATTCTATACGTTTTTCGAGAAGATGAAAAATGACTGAATGCTAAAAGTGCTGGGATTCGCACGGTGAAAAACAGGGCGAAGACGGACTAACAAAGTGCCAAGGATTATAAACTTATATCACTGAACTGAATGATATTAAAGAAGAAATGGAGAAAGTATGATGTTGTATGAAAATAGCGAATGATAACAATAAACATACTCCTTCCATATCATCGTCAGGATTTTCTGTGCTGCTTTCAACAATGCTATCTTCTTCGGTAACGACTTCCTCTGGATTAATCGTTGTTTGAGAGACACCGTCCTTTTCAGGCCAACCCGTAAGTGCATCCTCAAGGAAATCGAACATAGCCTTTGAGGCTATTGCTCTATCTAAACCGTTAATGTTATCTCAACAGAACCAGGAACCATATCGACAGAAACAGTGAATGTCACTCTAATTATGAGAGAAAAACCAAGCATTCTTCGAAATGAGTGTTCCAAAACACGAAAAAAAGCGAACAGATTCATATAAATGACACTATGAAGAGATCATTGAGTAAAAGTCCTTACTTAGATCTTTCGCTTGAATAGTTTTTCTCTTCTCCAACACAGCTTGAGTGTAGGATGCTTTTGCTAGCTCAGCAACAAATAACTCCTAAAAAACAAATTATATCAACAAAAAACTCAGAAACTGTACACCAATGCACACCAAAATTTGTTTGAAACATTTTGAACATATTGAAGTGCATTCAGTAAGTTGACTTGGCTTCATAAAATTGCCGTATCGGTGGCTCTTTCGGAGTCAGAGGAATGAGCCCCGTTTCTCAACCCGTTTAGGACGGAGTGTACCTCTTCAGGTACCCAATTATTTGAAAGCCTTTTTCGTTGAATAGAGATATTTCCTTCAACTTCCGATGATTACTCGAAAGCTTGAATCTCGGCTATCACAGCACTTGCCTGTTTTCTGGAGTCTTTTTCGAAGCACTGTAGCAGCAAAACTAAGATCACGTTCTACGTTAGGGTTCGCTGAAAGCTTTTCAGTGAAAGTTCGGTAACCATGAGATAGCAGAAATTTTGGCGATCAAAACTGTACATTTGATTTGTATAATGGTGTTCATATAGTGTTGTAACAGCGAAAAGAAGATCATGTTTCACCCACATAATTTTCCTTGTACGTAAGAGATATGGATCAGAGCATATGGGTGCACAGAGCAAAAAAAAAAACGCTCATTAAGTGACGCACATAGCGCCCCTTACAAATCGCGGTGCGCCGCGCGATCCAACTGCCGTCCAGATTCGGTTGATGTGTTACGTTTTTATACTTAACGCCTGGCTTGCCCAGCTCTGAACGTGAACCGAGCACTCACGGGTAGCTTGCGAGCCTTTTCCAGATGGAAAAGAAGAGCTTTCTGATTAAAGGCGACTCTTAACCGCCACCCATGTACCTCGCTATCGCTTGCTTACAGGGGTTTGGCCAACCTAAAGTGCTTGGAAGGAGATGTGTCGAACTGGGACTGCACAAACAAGGAATCCGTCCACTGTATCCACCTCTGCCTCAGGGAATCACTGGTCAGTTTCGTGTAAAACCCCCACCAGCTAGATGGAAACACGTCACGCTCCATCGCTATTCCCTCTACAAATGAGGTCTATGGACGTCGCAATAATAAAGATAATGACTCAGGGTTGTGAATTTGTCTAGGCCTCCCCTATAAAGTCATTCGACGCCGTGACAAGGTGGATCTTCTTGATGTCGAACAGATAAGGTACAAATAGCATATCCTCAAAAGTAGTGCTCGCGTTTCACCCATACCGAGGGTGAGAATACTTAGAGTGAAAGCATAGCGACGGTCTTGGTGAAATAATAGCACGCGCCCCTGGTTGGGACGAAACTCGAGTTCAACTCCCGCTTGGGAGCGAAAGTTTTGCATAATGCTCAGTACCCTTGGATATATAGTTATAATAACCTAACACTGCTATTGAAGTGGTAGGATAAAAAATTTTACAGATAACTTTCACTTAGCCCAACTCAATACCGGACGTCTTCACTCTACATGGAAATTATCTTGTGCCGAAAAGCAGAGGCACCTTCTTTATGGAACGCTGTCAGATTTATCGAGAAATGCTGAGTGCTAGACAAAACTTCGCGAGCCTCGGGCGAGAGTCGAACCCGTGTTCTAGTCTTTCCAGAGGCGCGTTCTAAGCATTGCACTCTCAAGGCTCTTGCCTTGGTATCTGCATTATACAATCAGAAAAGCTGCAATCCATGACACTAAGGGGCAGACTCATTCACTCCTACACGAAGAATAGTAATGAGCATATTTTACTAGATCCACCTAAAATTGTTGGAAAGTAATCTTGGCAAAAATTTTGTCGACTCTGAAGATCTAAACGATGCGAAGGGATTGCGGAGAGATAGACAATAATACACGAACTCGCCATTTGTGGTAACCACGTGCTACCTGGAAGGGGAGACGCCGGTTCAACTCCCGCGTGAGGTTTGCGAGTTTTGCATATCGCTCAACATTAGTGTATATATAATTATAACATCATTCCACTGCTGAAAAGTCAACCATTTGAGAACGGCAACTGGTTGACTGCACAGCTCGATTCGCATATGGCAGGCATATTCGTTAATCAATTAAGGTTTTATCTCCGTTTTGAAAAGATATCTTCACGCATTTATTATACTTACTATTTATTTTATTTATTATATTATTATTACGCATTTATTATTATAGTATTACTTGAACATTTCATGATTTTCTCTATATGCTCATATGCTTTTGGTGCATATATAACAGATATGCGCAAAGCAAAATAGGGTGAAACATGAAATTCTTTCCTCTTTTACAGCGTTAGACAAAGGTCTTATTGAAATCTAAATGTTATTTCAGAATCGTCGAGATTTGTCCTCTCGATCGACTACGGAAAGCCCAGCGAAAATCTGTCGACAGACCTCACTCTAGCAAATAGATCAAATTGACTGTGAATATTTCATTGATTTCGCTGCTACAACGCAGTAAGAAAGGCCATTCAGGAACTTATAAGTACCGCCAGTATTTAAGCCTTCAAACAGCTGCTGAAAGCCCAAAAAACAGTTTTCCTCCCACAAGAAAGACCTCTAGAAATCCGTGTATCTTCCTGAATACGTGCCGCCCTGAAAGGGGTCAAATAAAGAACTTTTGGAGTCAGCTGAACATCAAAACACTCAGGAAGGAAATTAAGAACTTATTAGAGAGCTTCAAATCGACTGCCTTATAACCTCGCTTGAAAATCCACTATGATCCGATAAAATGTTGCAAGCCTTCCAAAAGTCTCGTAAAGGTATCTTAAGTGAAATACTTACGTTTCGGCATACTCTCGCGAGATGCTCTCACCAGACCTCTGAAAAGCTTAAAACATTCTATTAGATTACAATGAATGTTCAATTCAGGTCCCAAGATAGTCGATTAGAAGGTGTTGTCCCATACGCTCGATAGCAGCCGTAAGCCATGTAGTCGACAATCAATCATTTTGAAAGAACGCCACATCAAGTGATCTTTTCACTTGACGTAGTGTGATACAACTCCCGCGCCGACCTTCCAATAGTCGTAGCAGTGAGCTGTACGGCATATGGTACTGATGAGGTGTGCTCTGGAGATGCCTTTACCAGACCTTTGAACGGCTTAAAACACTGTATCAGCTTATACTGAACTTGTTGAAGAATCAAAACAGTAGTAAGAGCGACAGAAAAGACAAAAAATCGAAACAAATCCCTCTACTAACTCAGCAAATTCATGGAAAATTCCCATGTCTTACCGTTGCTTTTGTCAGAAATAGTACGGCATCGTTTGTTATCTGGGAAAGTTCGGTATCCAATCGACAGATCTTCTTGACGCGCGACGAGGGAATCGAACAGGATAGGGTTTCCTCAAGGTGAAACGCGTCTTGTGCCGAAGTGTCGTCGTCTACCGTGGTCATTCGAGCGACTAAACAAAGGAAACAGTTTGGATAGATAGGGATATTTTACCGTTATAAGGAAACAATTTCATAGGAGTGTTAATAATCATTCGAAAGCTTAAATCTCTGGCTTGAGTCATGCGTGGGCAGTTTTTGAAAACACCTTTCTATAAGGCTGTAAAAACCGAAATAAAATCATGTTTTACATCGATAGTGCGCCTACATTTTTATCACGCGTAGAAATCGTCGAAAGCCGAAAAGCATATGAACGCGCAGAGATAATCTCATAGTATCTGCGTCAATCGTTTTCTATGGAGTTTCTTACAAAGCGAAGAAAATATGCAATCGAATAACAAGGTGTACCCCACATGTTTGACCCGTCAGGTTATCGATCGCTCCGCCCGCCGGCCCGCAGGCTAGACGGTAAACAGGCCGCCCGGATACGTAAGACTAGATCTTATTCCCCCTGCTGCACTGCAGAGAAACGATCTTTTCAGAAAATAACCACAGCGTTGAATCAGTAAACATTACGCTATCGAATGATTATTGAAGTATAAAGGATAAGCTCTCAGCGCTGATCAATCACTGAGGGATGCGCCATGCATTCGTCTTCAATTTTTAACTTCGTTCGAGGTGACTGAATGCATATCTGGCCTTTACAATGACTCGCAATGGCCTCCCGCTTGACCGAGTCAGTGCTGCTTATCCTTCCAGACAAGTCTGAAACCTGACTGTTAGCAATTTACCGACCCCGGAGGGATGGATGGCTTGGTGAGCCATGAGCGTAAGATCGAACCACTGAACTCGTGTGCGACGCAGAGCACCTCTAACCACTGCGCCACATGCACTCCTCGAATGATTTTTAATAGAAAAAAGTAGACATATTTTCAAGTTCTTCAAAACTTATGTCTATCGAATGAGCACAAGCACTTTAAGAGAGGAGTTTTGTCCAGCAATAAAAAAAATCCAAAGAAAAAATAAAAAAATAAAAATGTAATAATAAATAAAAATAAACAGCAACAGTAATAATAATAATGATAACAGTAAATAGTTAAATAATAGTATGTTGTAAAAATAAATAATAAAATAAATAGTTTTGTCCAGGAAATATAAGCGAGATAAGTAAAAAAAAAAACGTGTGATAGTGTAAAACATAATGTTGATTTGGAATTTACAGTGTTATAATAGAATGTTTTGCGAATCCTGTCACGAGAAGCAGGAGCCAGAGATTTGAGCTTTTGAATGATTCCTACCACTCCTATGAAAAATTCTTACGAAGCGAATGAGGTCGAATATGCATTCGTCCGCGGATAACCGAAAAGCACCAAATAAGTCAGCAAGACAAGTAAACGAGGATGAACATGTGTTAACAAATAAAAATCAGCAATTCCACAATGTTAACGAATTTGGCCAGGATAATTTCATAAGTGAAATCTGAGGATTCAAATACACTCCTTCGCGCCAAAATTGATATTGGCGCGACCTTTTTTCATAGGTCATATCCTGGTCGGTGCACGAATTCAATGGAAGCATTGCCTGGCACCCTGGAGACTTCTTCTTCTATTCCTTTTCAATTTAGTTGTCCATTTAAGTGTAGTGGGTAGAAATGATTATGCTGGATTAGCATAGGCGCTAAATTCATTGCCAACACCGACTTTCTCCTCGCGTCAACCTTGGCACTTAATTTTCTGCAGTTTTTTTTAGATCAGTTTCCATGATAAGAAATCTTAGAATTTCTTCATTGCACCATTTATTTGCAAGAAGCATACGTTTGTGCGGATTCCAGCTTGCTTGGTGCTCGGCTAAATTCATTAGCCTTGACGAGACCAGGGAGGAAGAAGCGCTTTGTGGATTCGTTTTCCCGTAGAATTTTCCTCTCTATTTAGTAGCACGAAGAACTTCGTGGCGGACGCGATCGCAGCCAGCCCTGGGGACGACTCACCATCCCATGCCCGAGTATTCGTCAACTACAACACTAGTTTCGTTGCAGACCCGCAGCTAAGTGTTAGACTAATTCGCGTGTGGTCTAGCAACAAATAGTAGTACTTTACCGACGACTAATTGGGCTGAGGAGATGGAGTCGTTCCCACTTTGATGCAAACGCCCGGCGCGGGTCCGTGGAAGTCATACGGTTGATTTTTTGATCGAGGTCAAATTTTCCATACTACTTCTTTCAATGAATTTCTTCGGTCGATTATTATAAGTTTTGTATCACTCGGAAATTAACGGGCGACGGGTGACAAAAGAAATCAACACTGGTCTTGAGCTGGTGAGACGTACGACCTACGGGTAAGCGTCTTGATCTTGAAGTGCATGCATAAAGTCATTTGTCACATTTTTTGAATTATTTCCAGAGATAATCTTTTTGTTATCTTGTCCTTTATTTCCTATTTTTCTTTTTCTCGTTTTTTTTTTTCCTCTAAGACTTTAATTTATTCTGTTCCACATTGCTATTGTAAAACTCTCGGTTTTTTTCCGTTTGGTAGCACAGATTTTCAAGCCTGTGCCCTACGTTAGACAAAGCCGACCCGCCTTTTGCCCCCATCCCACCGCCCGTGAATTGCCCACAGAACACTTGCGCATGTGAATCTATATTGTTACCCTTGTAGAGGAAAGATCTTTTCTGGGTATAAACGTAGAGCTGACATCAGTAAATCTTGATCTATCGAATGATTACCAATAGTGTAAGAAAAGAGCTCCGCACTGCGGGAACATGCGCGTGTAAAGCATAATCTTATTTTGAATATATGAAAATCGATAAGACTTTTCTTGATTAGCTAACGCGAGGCTGGTAAATTATTCGTAGTAATTTGGCTGACGTTTCGGCGACCAGCCTTCTTCAGAGCCTGGGCGTATGTAGTATTAGTCTATTTGAATGATTCGGAAGATCTATTTATATGATGCCCAGGTCAGGTTGAAAAGATCAAACAAAGCAAGGGCGCGAGATCTCGTGTGATGGTAACGCATTCGTCCTTGCGGTTCATTTCGTTCTCATTCAAATATCGCTCATAAAAAACATGTTTCGAAAGGCTAAAAGTGTGTGCACAGGAGAAGAGGAAAAAAAACGAATCGTTAAACATGGCACGAAAAATTGCCATTTCCAGCCGCTACAAAACATTTGCCACTTGGGAGTTCTTAAAAAAGTGGAATTAGGTTCCAAAAGAACAATACTCAACACCTGAGTAGAATTACCTCCATACTGCTATCTATATCAAACGAAATCAGCAGCACGGTTAAAAGGTGCCTTAAAAGATGCGGTCTTGAAAATTCCGTGGTAGTCATTGAAATTGCATCCCCCACCCTACGCCATCAGCTGATCTGCAATAGACTTTACGGTCGATTGTGCAGCTCCAAAATTTGTATAATCTGCCCAAACGGAAAAGAGGGAGATTGTATAAGATCGGGCGCAACTTACTTGTTGACATGTAAGACATGCGGGGCATATTATATAGGCGGAACGGGTAGACCACTTTTCATCCGCATAAAAGAACATCTAGATAGCAAATCTGAAATAGATAAAACCAAACTTTCAGTTTCACATAGGACACAAAAACACAGCAAATAATTATTTTGATTTGGCTGTCACAAACCTAGCGCAGGAATCAAGCACATCCACGCGCAAAACTCTTGAGGTATTTTGGATAAACGCCCAAAATCCCGAAATGAACCGGAAGGACGAGTGCGTCACCATCACACGAGATCTCACGTCCTTTCTTCGTTTGATCTTTCAATTTGATCTAGGCAGCATATAAAGAAGACCATCCGAATCATTCAAATAGACTAATACTACATACGCCCAGGCTCTGAAGAAGGCTGGTCGCCGAAACGTCAGCCAAATTACTACCACTAATTCACCAACCTCGCGTCAGCTAATCAAGATAATTTTTCTCGATTTTCATATATAAATTGATTATGCCGAGATTCATAGATAATCAAACTTTTGAATTTTTTTGAGTGTTTCAACGTTACGAAAAGGTCTTTCAAGAAAAAAAAACCGGCCACGCAAAGCGCTCGCTCGAGATTTAGGCTTTCGAATAATTACTAGCATTCTTTATAAAAACTTCTTACCCGGCGTGGGATAGGCTCGAAAATCAATGCTGCCAAACGGAAAACCACCGACTCTCCTTCAGCCAAGGACTACAGCTTTCCTCTATTTTGGGGTTAATATGACTTCGACATACTTGAGGCATAGTGAGTGCGAGGGCGGAGTGCTTGAATTTCTGTCTTCTGACTTCCATCAGATCCACTGTCCATGTTGTCTTCATGTTTTCGAGAAAAGGGTTCATTCAGGATTTAGTTGTTTAGACGAATTTCCAATGTTTCTGCCACGTTGATCTTCAAATTCGACTTTCCTTTGATCTCGGCTTTAGAAAAACCTTTTGGTTCTAATCGATCGCCGAGCGATGCGCCATCTGTCTTCTCCATCTGATATCTTATGGGCTGATCAAATGCATATCTAACTTTTACAATGACTCGTAGTAGCCTGCCGATGTATCGAGGGTAGTGCTGCTATCCTCCGAGATATGTCTGATACCGATTCAGCGACCCCAGAGTGATGGAAGGCTTGGTGAGCCATATGCGCTGGATTGAACCATTGACCACGTATTGCGGCCACACTCGCTTTTGTCTCGACATTATCGAAAATAATTTCTCTGATTGTTACTTCTAGTGGGAAGATGATCTTAAGCTTTATTCGGCTAACATTTCGACGTTGTCTTCTGCGAAGACGATGATCCGAGTCAATAGTCCAAACTCGTTCGCCTTTGTTGCGGATATTCACCTTCCTTGTCGACGAGTCTAACCTTCTCCGCAGAGAACACCGCTTGAATGAGTAACTCATTCGGTATGCCCTTATGTACAGAATGGTTCGTATTCACTTTGTGGTACTGGGAGAAATCATAAATGAAAATATGGATTACACCACTTTAGTCGTTATCTATGAAAAAAATAATCAGAATGCCCCCATGATTTAACTGCTCTTTTCACAGTGTTATAATGTTTTGAATATGCCATAGAGAAAAGTATGATAACAAAGAATTTGACACCAGACGAGAGGTGAAATCGCTTTTTACCCATACTGGGGGGCTCGAGCTCCACTACATCACCAAGGCCACGGCTTACCCACTACTCAGTCTTAAATATCTTACTGTCATAGCTAGCAGCCACCAACCGTTAACAGATTCGGTAGGATGAGCACATATTACTTCCTAAAACAGTCAAGGTGGCAGCCATTGTGCATATATAATAATCAGGATTCCTCATGTTTCAACTGCTCTTTTTGCAGTGTTATGGTTATGGTGTTTCAATTATATCAAACAGAATTGAGTGGTGAGCAAAAGTGTCGGCTTAACTAGGTTCAGAAAGCTACTTGTGCTCACCCGACCAAACCCCTTGACGGTTGATGTCTGATAACTATGAGAGATCACAACTTCGTGTTGTTGGCTTAATCAACAAAGAATGTACGTTTCGTTACATTAACCCCTAAGGTACGGCCATAGAAATCGATGCGCACAGAGCAAAATACGCGATTTTCCCTATTCGATTGAGGTTTTCTTTTGCCGTTTTGCGAAAATTTTTGGAATCCTCGTTCGACTTATACAGAAAATGATTCCTTCTTTCTGCTCGTATGGTTTTGTTTTAGATGTATGCGTCTTGTATAGAGAAAAAACGTTGGTTTATTGGGAAATAATCTGAATTTTACAATTAATCATCTGTATTTATGGAGGATACCACAATAAAAACCTTAGTTTTGATCTACCATGGTTTTATGCAGGACTCAAGAGCCATCATAGTGAATAAAATTGATAACAATGAGTAATTTACAACAAAAATGGTAATTTATGCTTTATTCGGTACTAGCTCATTGATAACTCTCACTATAACTAAGTTTATATCAATCATTCGTTTATTTTCAATTATTCAGAGTTGAGATTCGCGAGAAAAGGTTGAGTACCTGTGGACAGTGAAAGAAATTTGAGCGACAAGGGACAGTCGTGTTTGAATAAAAGGTTTAGAACATTGGCATTATGCAAACTATTTTTCAGAAATGTGTCTCCAGAGAAGTAATCTCTGTGCTTCTCCCCTATCCGCATCCCGTATTTGAATAAAGAATTTTTTTATTCCTTTTCGAGATTTAGTAATTATTTGACAGCTTATATCGAGAATCTGAAGAGTGTGTTTTATTTTTCAAATGGTTTCTATGTTATGCTGTAAAGGTGAAGAAAAATTTTCGATACTTATCTGCTAGACGGCAACAACTCTTAAGTCGATCTCACTTGCTGGTTAGATCTTTTCTCATAGTGTTAGTATTAGTTAGAAAGCTCAAATCTCTAGCTACAACTATGCGTTGCCGGTTTTTCAAATCATCCTTTATGCCGCTGTAGCATATAGAGTAAATTTCGTTTCTCATTTGCCTTTCGCCTTCACTTTTACCACGCGTATAAATCGCTGAAAGAATGATAAAGCATATCATCGTGTAGGCAATTTTCCTTAGCATCAGAATCTACATTTTCATCTGAAGGTGCTTTCGATGTGGTGGAAAATCTTAAATGAATAACAATATCTCAAACGTCATCGGTCGTTCTGCCCCGGCCTCGTTCCCCCACTCCGTGAGTTGGCCGGTAAGCAAAGTCGCCGAAAAGGCTCATAGATGAGCAAGATGTGAAGGCAAGTTGCAGCAACAACTTGTTGGTAAGATAATCGCCTGATCTACCGCATAACTCGGTAGCGATCTACCGCTTTATGTGTTGAAACGGCGGCAACTGTTGTTGTTTTATTGAGGATTTTTTTTACCGCATCGACAGGAACTTTAGACGAAAACGAGTGATTTAGACACAACGGAAACTTCTGTACACACGAACGTACTCTTCATGCTTCCAGCTATACTCGTTGTAAAAATGAAGGCAAAATGCGAGTAAGAAAAAAAATTTTTTTTGGATGCTACAGGGTTATGAAGGGGTGTTTTAGAAAACCGGCGACATATAGCTGAGGCAAAGATATTAGCTTTTGAATAACTACAAATGCTTCTATGAAAATTGCCTGTTCAGCGAATGAGAGTAGCTTAAATTGTCACCGCTTAACATACAAGTACCAATTTTTCTTTCAAACTCAAGCATCTTTCGCTGGACAGAGGTTTCCATTTAGATTCTCAATAACCATTCGATAGCACAAATTTCAACAATCTCAATGATAAGCTTGGTTTTTGAGAAGAACGTTTTAATGTGCT
The DNA here is from genome assembly GCA_019055375.1 of Parelaphostrongylus tenuis. Lineage (NCBI taxonomy): Eukaryota > Metazoa > Nematoda > Chromadorea > Rhabditida > Metastrongylidae > Parelaphostrongylus > Parelaphostrongylus tenuis. The sequence continues at coordinate 55,690 of JAHQIW010000257.1, read as the reverse complement.
GTTACAGCTAATATATCATTGAGGTTCGCACTCGGCCCGTGTGGGTCGCGCAGGGTAATTTACATGTGCCGTCCGGTGCGCACTTAGTGTGAAGCTCAATGTTCGTTTAGCTGTAACGACAAACTAAGAAGTCTTTCTCAAAAACTAGACATATTCTTAAAATTTTTGAGTTAGATTCACCGAGATCTGTGTTGTCGAAGAACTACTCCATTTTTGAGGAAAAGCGTTGCTCATCGAAAGATGGTAAGTGTTGAACAACATATTCTTACAGTGTAGTACAGAGACATTTTGAAAATTGGAGTGCATTTCCGACTTATCCAGACCTAAGCTATCGAATAACTACTCAAATGTTTAGAAAGAGCGAAAAATACGTTGTTTCGAATGTGCGTGCTGATTGGGGAAAAACGCATCATGCGCAATGATGATCGCGCGCTCTTCCTACACTCACTCGAACTACATTTTAGAAATACCTCCGCATAAACCTCTATGCCTTTATTAGAGATGATTAGTTATAGATGTGTTCTCAAGCTACTTCTCGCAAGACAGGCGATACAAATGCTCAGTAGGGGTTGGAAGTTAATTTTTGTGCAATTGTGTGGTATTACCGCTGAAACTGAAGGATTTCAAAAGGAATAGTCACTCTTCGTATCAAAAAATCTTCGTTCAGGGTTAATTCTTGATACTCCATTCTTTATGTAACGATAAGATACCTCTGAGCTATAAACTTCACCTATAATTGCCAGTAAACCCCCTACGACGCCCTAACGGCGCGATAGCATTTTAGACGTGAAATATGATCTTTTCGTTCTCACGGCTTCAAATTGCAATTCAAAAAACCAACTCTATCGTCAGAATTGCCGAGATTTGAGCTATCTAATGAGCATTAAAACTTTAGTGAAGAACCATATAGCGACCTCAACCAGGCAAATGGAGAAAATTGAGTGTAAAAAAAATTTTATTTTCGCTGTTACGACGTAATAAAAAGCTTTTTTCTGAAGCCAAACAGGCTTTGGAATTGCAGAGATCTGAGTTTTCGAATTATTGCCAAATGTTCAAGAGAAAACTTTTCTGCAGCGTGAAAGGCCTTCAAACAGTCGCGTACTTGAGTTGGTACTCGTCGTCCCTTAGAAGTTATTAAAAGCGCGAAATGTGCATTTTTTGATCTTAGGTTGAACCGTGCGCTCGGTCAATCGTAACTGAAATCGGCTCGTGACTGAGGTGGGTGTCGCGAATTTTCATATCGCAGCATTACACAATAGTCCTAGAATGACGTATGTGGCGCAGTGGTTGGAGGCGCCCTGCGTCGCACACGGGGTCAATGGTTCGATCTCGGGCTCATTGCTCACCAAGCCATCCATCCTTTCTGGTTGGTAAATAGGTATTAAGCTGGTCTTAGACTTTTCTGTGAGGATAAGCAGCACTGACTTGATTTGGCAGAAGATCAGCGCGAGTCATAGTGAATGCCTGATATGCTTTAATCACCTCAAACGAAGCTAAGAACTAGAGACGAATGCATGGCGCATACTTTAGGGATGTTGAGTTATTCTATTATTTGTCACAGAAAAACGAAATCACATTTTGTGAGACAGCGAGGCTCAATAAGTTACGACTGGTGACATATATTTGAGGCCTACCTTTACATCCTATGAAATCGATGAAATGTGTTGCACCACAATCCATTCGAAATAAGCTTAGTTATTCAAATCATTTCTATATGATGTGAAATAGTGTTAGATCAACGAGAAAATAATCTATTGAAGAAATAAAGAATAACCTCCGTATTTATCCTTGCCTTCTGATGTTCGCCTACGTCGAATACAATGTGCAAATTGTCCAGAAAGATTGAAGCTCAACAGTGTATTTTGTACAAGAGGACAGAAAACATTCTTTCTTCTATGATAACTGTCTCTTAGAATAGAAGACATTGAACAAAAACGTAAATTAATTTCACATTTTGAAATGGTTTACAATTGTTGTTGCAATAATCTGTGACTTTCTTTTAATCAGCAAACACGAGGTCGTTAATACACATTTATTTTCTGTAGAAGATAGAACAGTGGAGTTGAATCACTGGCTAACGTTACGCCAGCTTCGCCTTCGTCAGAACCTCAAAGAGCCAGATTTACGTGCAATCCAAATAGCTGAACACTTTTCACAATCAGTTAAAATGAAACCTAAACGAAATCGTAGAAGTTGAAACTCTTAGTAATCAGCTTTTATTGAATATACACCGTATTTGATGTTTACTAGTCCACTAGTCAATAAGTAGACCAGCCGCACCGAGTATTTTCATGGGCGAAGAATGTGTTTCTTCTCTTGTAAAACATGCCGCGGCAAAACTTTAGCGAAACGGAAAAGTCCTTCTGTTTCCGTATTAAAGAACACCTAGATAACGGAGATATAACAAATTCAAAAACATCTCTAGGTAAGCAAAAGACACGATGTTCAGGGAGGTGAACTTTGAAGTAGAATTCCCAAGCCCCGCCCTCCCCTCCTTCCCCCCTTTCCCCACAGGAACGAAGAACTTCGGCACACGAAATTTACGGAGCGTTTTGGGTTTATAGCAGAATTCCACTATGAAGTGGAAAGATAATTGCCTTGTCATCACGCACGACTTCGCGCCATCACTCGGATCGATTTTGTGAATCCGAGAAAAAAAAACACGTGTTTCGACCATCTAATCATCGGTGCGGCTGCTCTACATATTAACTAGTACACTAGTTGACTACTATACTTTTCAACTTCATTTCGTTGAGGTTTCATCTCATCTGGTTGTGGAACGTGTTTATATTTGTGAATTGCGAGCAATTTGAATCTTTCAGGCTCCGACGTGAGCGAAACTGTCAAAACGTTAGGCACTGATCCGAACCCTATTGTTTTATTTTGTACAAGATAAACGTGTATTAGCAACCTCATGTTTGCTGTACTAAGGATAGTCGCCTAGCTATTCAATCAACGCCGAGGTTAATCGATAGTTGTTCTTGGGAATTGTTGTTGTAATAGTATCCATTATCGTATATGACCTCGTTCTGCAAAATGTGTCAGCTCTAAGGTAGGAAAGCGGCACTACATTCAGAAAGGATAACAGATTGCAGAGGAAAAGTGGGAACGAAATACAATAAGAAATATAAATGTGTAGATAATCTGAGACTTATTTTAAGCCCTTTATGTGGTCTGCTATGGCACTTATGTAGTGCTGGACGTAATAGGTTGAGGAGAAAGTTCCCGGAATTTGCCCATAACATTAACATGTTCGCATGTTTTATAGGCGATTTTCACATGGTTTGAAAGCTCATTTTCTTGCGCATCGATTGATACATAACTCTTCTATACTGCCGCAAGATGGAACTGAACCGCGAACAGAAACGACTGTTGATGCTTCACGAGTACAAAGTGGGCACAAATGCCGCTGACACTGTTCGTCGAATCAATGAGGCATGGGGCGAAGGAACTGTTGGAAAGACAGTTGTCTACGATCACTTCAAGATGTTCAAGGCAGGAAATGAGGAGTCTGTCTGACAAGCCACGATCGGGACGTTCACGAGAAGTCGACCGCCAAGCAGTTCTTGACCGAATTGAAGAATGCCCATCGCTGAGTTCACGAATGTTGGGCGATGAGCTTGATTGTGATCAGAAGACAATTATGACGATTCTCCACGAAACAAGACTCGACTCAGAAGGAGACTACTTTGACTATTAAATTGTCTTTTGCTAGAACTTAATTGATGCATAAATAAAATTTTTATAAGCAAATTCCGGAAACTTTCTCCTCAACCTATTACTTTTCAGTCTTACGATCTCATCAGTAGCGTTTCAGCCAATCCCTTGCAGTGGAGTATACCTGCACATATAAGCGTGCAGTGGAAGATGTTCGTCGTTGATTCCTTTATACGTAGAGAGTAAATTCTCTTACAAACGGTTTGAAACAAAGGAATCGTGCTATCGATGAGGTCGTAACACCGAAGCGTACGTCTAGCAATATATAAGTGCCATTACAGAACTCGTGAAAGGCTCAAAATATGTTATCAGATTGTATTTGATGAGGACATAGCATGTTTTGAATCGTTAGGTCTAGTGCTGTACAGGCGCCTGTTTCGTCCTATTGGGATTCATTAGTAGCACCCTCCCTCCTTTCATCCTCATTTCAGCTTCTGACTTGGGTGATTTATCACTCGGCGTCGATTCCTTTAGAAAAGGATTATTTAGCTTCAGGGAGCGGCTGAACCGAGGAAGTGTGCTACTGATGAGGAAACAGGCGCCTGTATAGCACTAGACGTTGAAGCTCAAAACATGCTACATCCTTACCAGATTATGTCGTTTTAAGCGGGTTCATGAAACAAAAAGCGGTGTACAGTAGAGGTATTATATCTTGTCCTAAGCGAGGTCTCAAAGAACTAAAAGATAATAGTAATGAATGTCTGTAATTGTACTACTTTTAAAAAGTAAATACTTCACTTACAGAAGTTACTGATAGCTAAATTGAATTATCTAGATGAAATAGAGTAGGAACTGAGTAGGCCTTTTTCTATGTCCCAAACTCTGTGAGTTTTAGACATGCTAAAGTCATTAATAACTTGTCACGCTTTGAAGTCCTAGCATGGTTGTAACTAGGAGTGTTTGAAGATGCTAAAAATGGATGCACAGCGGTATGGTTCATCTACCTCGTGGTCCAAATAAGGTAATTCTCATTTCTCCTGGGAGCATAGCAGAAGGTGGAAGCAAGGTTAAAAACACTCCCTCCTAACAACAACGTAGTCACCACTATTTTTTGATATTTATATTTATGAGCATATTTTTGTCATTGTTAATAGTGGTAAGAAAACGAGCTACAGTACAAAACATTGTCAATAGTGGGAAAGAAAACGACACGGTAAGTTTATTCCATTTCTGACGTGGGCTTACTTACTGTGCTCCTGTGTTCGCATATGCGCGAGCAACGAAAGGAAGGAACACCACGAAGATAAATTGAAGCATAGCAAGTATCCATTGCAAAACTTCGAGCTTTGAGCAGCAATTGAACTTGAATCTCAACTATTTCAAGGTACGTGGAGTAACGACTGCAACCGCGGTTTCTGTTGTGTTATCCCTCTGCGATACAAGGTGTCAACGACTAAGCGTCAACGTTTAATCTGGCATGAACATTTCGGCGTTGAACTCAGTCGCGATGGCAGTTATTGAAAAAATATATGATCGAAAAAACTTTTTGGTCAGCCACTCCTCTGATACGATGTTGTGGTTACATATTCGATAACGTTGAGTGGGTAGCAGAATAGGAGCGTCGGTAGTGCTATAATTAGCACGTCATCAAGAAAGGTAAAACTTGAGCCCAGCCCTTGTTCGAGGCTCACGTTTTGCATATCACTCAAGATTACTGAATGTGTGAACTTGTCGTGTTTTCAAATAATAAGGACAAATAATTGTCAAATGTTGATATCCAGTGGAAGTGGTTTCAGGTGTGCCACTACTGTGCATTCGAAGTTCTTCGAGAGATAGTGGAACACGGGAATAGATCAGACATCTCTTGTCAACATTAACGCCAAGCATAACGACAGCCAAAAATTCCCTATCCTTCAGCTGATGGTGCCTCTGCTGCGATGTTATCGTACGAAAAGCAGTAGACGGTGTCGTGATTGGGTACAATCAATCACTGACACCTCGCATGTTTGGTTAGCTTTTGTGATAACTCAATTCCATCCTTCGCATCATTTTTGTCAATATGAGAATCCGTAAGTCGCGCATATAAACTTTTAGACGTATCTTTTAATCTGTGCAAGTTTAGGAAAGTCTTTGCCCGCGATTTAGTCTGAACGGATGACACACCAAGTAACGAATGCAAGAGGGAGAAGCTTGTCTCGACAACTCTCTTTGCATCAACACAGTTGTTTGAGTATCATCCATATTAAGGCATCTGTAAATACCCCGCGTTATTCAACGCTTGAACATCCTAGCAATATTTGTAATTCACGAACATAACTCAGGCTCATGATAGATATTATTGCCTTTGATTATCCTAATCATATTACTCAATATCTCAAAGATGTAGAAGAAACAATGAAAAGGTTAGAGAAAGCAACATATTTCACAGTGCACATTACATATGTTCCAATTTTTTCCGCTCAAGATAGACTGACGACAGTCTGAAAGTTCACCTTCCTGTTAAAGAATCTCACATTGCGCGAGCACCGCGAGGGAATTTGGCTTATCCAGTGAGTTTTCCTGTGAAGCGGAATTGACCGCTTCGCTTCCGCAACAAAGAGGAAAGTACTAAAATCTTTATGTCTTCGGAACCACTTAAAGAGCTCCGCTTGAATTATTTATTTGACGGAAAACGCATGATAGTATTCTTATTTCAGTGCAAAGTACTCTTTGGTAAACTGTCATGAAATGTAGAATAGTCATGCATCCATGAAATTACTTGAATACTTACTTAGCTACTCAAATGGTCCGCCTTCACTAGTTATGCGGACCCTAGCACGTATTACAAATGGTATTCTACTGGGACTGGTATCCTAACGTAACCTTGCAAGGACGATTTCAGGTCTTCACGACGTCGTTTCCAAGAAATGGATTTTAGCAATGAATTTGTGACCGAGCTTCGTACTTGTTGGTTCGGAGATGATGTTGGGGCGCAATCAAAAAGCAGAAGTAGGAAAGAAAATTAACCGACCGCTCAAGAACGGTGTAAAAAGCCGAAAATATCCATGAAACTGCAATCCAGAAGTTGGTCACCTTAAGAATGACCGTCTTCAAGGAGACATAGAAGCACTAAGCTTCAGTTCTCTACACAAAGTTGACTTTTTGTTGTAGAGACAATTGGAGCTTGTCTCTATCTCGCGACTATTACAGGGAAGGAAGTTGTTCAGGCGACGACATAACATCGAATGCAGACGCTCAAGTTATCAATTGAATTTACTTAACTCGTTAAGATTTTCGTTGATCGAAAAACTGCCATTAGTTCTACATGTTCTTTAATCTTCATAGAGAAGGTTTTGCTTGGACATAGAATATTTCGGTGGTCCTCAAACGACCACGTGCTAATTGGTGTGAGATGCCTGATTGGTGAAACTGTCATTAGAACGTAATATTATGAAGGCATCATTTATAGAAAGAAATGCGATGTCAGTAATAACGATACCATTATCGGCAAACGGGAACAATGGATTATATTGGATTCCCACAATACGTGTTCAAACAAGGGTAGCTGACAATGCAGCATGAAACAGCGTCGAAAAAAGGTTGAATATGGAAAAAGTGGGCAGCTCAATCGCAAATTCATTTCATTCCATGTCACTAATCACAACTGCCTTATTTCTCTCCTAGTTTTGGTAGGTTTAGTAGTATTCAGATACCACTACGTCTTTTGGCATTAGTTAGCAAATTCGTACGATTCTTTCAAAGAATTTACACTCATCAATTCAGAAGTGTTTCGTTACTCAGGCTTTCAATTCAGTGAACTAATTAGCTTAGAAGTTTAATTTTATCTCATCTAGTGTATTTCTGTGTTTTGCAGAAGTACATGGTCCTTGAAAGGATTTAGATCTTTTTTATGAATTAACGAGAGTAAAAGTTTTGCACTTGCACAACTACCTAAGGTGTGTTGTTTTGCTATCGCACACGCGGTAAGAAGATTGTTGTCATCGCATCGTTATCTTTGCCAAAACATTTGACTTCAGAAGTGTTCTTGCAAATGGAACTCAACAGAACTAATTCGCCAATGAAACGTTCCCCACTGACACCAACAATAGCCTACTGATGAAAAAATTTGTTGGAACATAGATGAATTTGCTGTTTCTCAATGGAGCGTGTTGCTTTCACATTAATGTTTAGGGATACGATTGTGGATTAGAGAAAATTGCTATCAACATTTCGAATATGTGCCGCAGAGATTTCAATCACAGCTTCTAGTATGTTGGCAGCAACAATGCCACTTTAGATTTACCAAGGACCTTGAAATACTTGGACCGTTTCCATTACGTCTCCGACAACTTGTACGAAGTGAGTTAGAGTCTTTCGAATTTCTTTTTTTTTACCTTAATTAAAAAATTCTTCTCGGTTTGGAGTTAATGTAAAAAAAGCATAAATGAGTGATATAGTTGAATCTGGAATTACATACAATGCAGCGCCCATAACTGCCCATTTTCCGTGTTCTTGTGGCACTTGTCGCATTTGTAAGTCGAAAAGTATACAATGACTATTTGATAGAAGTGCATTTGGTTGTCATGTTGCTATTGTACTTTTCAATGCATTGAAAGATGGTGCAACTCATCAGTAAGCAGCGTACCTTTCGCTACTAATCTTACACCAACACCTGCCGATTGGGAGATGATCCCATTTCTTCAGTCTTAGAATAATGTTGGGTTTCTCAATATAGTAGCTAGCAGCGCAAAATACATTTGTCTAGGTTAATCCTTTTATCAATTGCCATTATGTGAATTATAGGCAGGGGCCATAACAGACCACCGCTTGGCTAAAAAGTAACTATCGGGCATATTGAAATTTGAGCGTGTTCTTAAAGGACACTTGAAATAAATGGTATGGTAGTCATGTTTTAGCAGCCATGAGCAATCGACTGAAAAACACTGCTCATTTGGTGCTTCTGTGACCTTACGGCGCCTCCAAGTAATTCAGCGTCTGTTCATCTTTATAGTCATATCTTCCCGCAGCAATGACTGAACCGAAAGGCATCGTGCAACTGACGAGGCTGTAATTTAGAAACACGTGCCTATCACTGTTCATGAGCCATAGCAGATCTCTTGAAAAGATCAAGAAGCTTTATCAAATTATGTCATTAAATATGATAGTTCGATGAGGAAAACAGAGTAACTGGTTTTGTTTTGCTCTAAATAACAGTAACGAGGGATGTACATATATCTGTACAGTCGATGTCGTATACTGAATCCTTAACACCTAATGGACGACGTGTACCACCTGAGGTACACGATTGTTTGAAGGACTTTCTCGCTGCATGGAAGTTTTTCTCCTAGATATTTGGTAATCATTCTAAAGCTCTCTGCTATCTCAGTGATTTGTTCAGTTGTAGTAAAAAGCCTTTACTAAGTTGCAGCAGCGAAAATAAAATTATGTTCCACACTCAGCTCCCTTCAATTGCTGGGCTGGGGCTTCGATATGGCTATTCACTAAGATTTTATTAGTCAGATAGCTCAAATCGCGAGAATTCTGGTGATATAACTGCTTTTTGTAAGATTCCCACAGAACGCTCTAAAGGCGAAAAATGATCACATTTCACGCCTAGAATGTTGCCTCGCCGTATGGAAGTCATAGGTGGCTTATTGGTATTCATTGGTGGAGTTTGTACGTCTGAGCATACGTTATGGTTACATAAATAACGGAATACCACGAGTGAACCTTCTACAAAGGTTTCTTTTATAAAGAAGGATTATTTCGCTGGAAATCCTTCATTTTTCAACTGTAATACCACGCCCTTGTAAAATATAAACAAGCGGCCAACCTCTATTGTGCAGTTGTACCGCCTCTATTGCGAGAACATAACATCGTCTATGTGGAGGTAATTTTGATATGTAGCTCGAGTAAGTGCAGGAAGAACGCGCGTTCATCATTGCGCGTGATACGGTACTTCACTATCAGCAACCATATTAAAGGAGAACACATTCTTTGCTCTTTTTGAACATTTTAGTGGTTATTCGATAGCTCGAATCTCAAAAATTTTAGAGGTGCATTTTATTTTTTGAAAAGTCTCCATATGACGCTTCAACAGTGAATAGATAATTTTATTTAACCCCAGGCCTCTTTCGATGGACAAAGCTTTTTCTCAAAAAATTCAGCTATTTTTCGGTGACACAAATGTTGTTAATTGAGTGCCCTTGGTTTTCCAAAAAATCTCTTTATTGCTTTGCAACACAGAAATCAAGATTGCATTTCACTTGCGGCGCATGTGCCTTCCACCGGTATGTGCATGCTATTGCAAAATTGGCATCAAACCGGCGCCGTTTAAAAACAAGTCGATAGTTCGAATCTCGAAGACTTCAATGGTGTGCTTGCCTTTCGAAAAAAAATTCTGCTTTTGAGCTGTAGCAACAAGAATAAAACTAAATCAAAAGATCGGCTGTTTTTGAAACCCCGCAAAAAACATTCAATCTTTTGATTTAGTTTTGATCTAACAGCAAAAAATCCATCGACTGAGGGGTGGTGGTGGACCAGTGTCATTGTACACTGTTCCATCACCACATACGCCTCCCTCCTTGCTTCAATGCAGGGCTGAATGTGGGGCGGGGGTCACTGACGAGGAGGAACGTACCTCCGAAACACCGGTGTATGACCCTGGCGTAACAACCTCGTTTTTGAGCTTAAATCATTCTTTTTTGGAAGAATAAAACTCTGTTGCACATCTGAGTATTTTTCACTAAACACAGCTTTTCTCTCTCAGGCTTCCACACTCAGACGATAATGCAACAGAAAATGGTTAGTTTTGGAAAAAAACTTCTTAATACGTCGTCACAACTAAAAGGATATCGAGTTTTACATCCGTTGCGCACCGCGCGCCACGTGTAAATTGCGCTGCACGATAAATACGGCGCCAAGTGTTAAACTCAGTAATCTTCTACCTGTAACAACGCAACAGAACGCCCTTTTCAACAATCAAGCCTATAATCAAAACCTTTGAGAATTGTGATATCGAATGGTTACTGAAAGTCTCAAAGAAAAACCTCTACCCAGCGAAAGATGCTTGAGTGTGATAGAAAATTTGGTACTTATATGTTAGAAAGCGTGATATCATAATGCCGATTCTATTCGCTGAACAAGAATTCTCCATAGAAGTGTTAGCAATAGTTCGAAAGCATAAATCTCTAGCTACAACTCCACGCCACCGGTTTTAAAAACACCTTTTGCTGTAGCATCCAGAATGAAATTTTGTTCCCCACTCTCTTTTCGTCTTCATTTCTTACCACTAATATAGATCTCCGGAAGCACGAAAAGCATATCAGCGTGTAGGGAAGTTTCTGTAGTATTACAATCTGCGTTTCTATCTAAAGTTACTGTCGATGCGGATAAAAATCCTCAATAAAATAACAATAGTTTACCGCCGTTTTAACGCACAGTACGATAGATCATGGTCGAGTTACGCGATAGATCAGGCGATTTATCCTACGAACAAGCCGTTGTTGTGATTTGTCTTCACGTTCTACTCAGCTATGAACCTTTTCGACGACTTTGCTTACCGGCCAACTCACGGAGCGGGAGAACAGGGCCGGGGCGGAACGCCTGATTGCGTTTGAAAAAGTTGTCATTCAGTTGGAGATTTCTTGACCACGTCGACAGAGACTTCAGATAAAAACATAAACTTTAGTGCTAGCGAAAATTTTTCGTACACTGATATGCTTTTCGTGCTTCCAGAGGCTTATACGCGTTTCTTAGCGCTTCTAGTGTTTTATGACAAAAATGAAAACGAAAGCGAATGAGAAATAAAACAGTGGTTCGGGATGCTAAAGCGTTACAAAAGAGTGTTTTGAAAAGCTGGCAATGCAGAGTTGTATCCAGAGATTTGAGCTTTCTAATGACTGCTAACACTCTATGAAAAGGCTCTGTCCAGCAAATGAGGTTGACTTTAAGAATTTGTCGCTGTCTAACATATAAGTGCAGGAAATTGTACTTTACCTTTACAATATAATATAAAAAACCATTTGGGAAAAAAGCACACCCCTCAGATAAGCGATATTTAAGCTGTGGAATAATCATTAAACCTTGAAAAGGAATAAAGAATGCCCAAGACCGACTGTCTATTAACCTCGGCATGTTTCAGTATGATTCTTGATTTTCTTCTTTGAGCAGAACACGAGGTGTTACATTAAACTTTATTCGATAGCTGACGTTTCGGCAGTTCGCCTTCTTCAGAGCCTGGAAAGGTCAAAATGTTTGCAATACAATCAGTCAAACACCTCCATTACTTCTTTAGAGAAAATCACCAGACCTAGATTTCAATCGCATCAAGCAAAAATCAACACTCAACATACTCACCGCTTTTTATATGTGTTCCACTGGATGATCCAAGTGGAGATCACCGGCAAGAGAGACACATAGGCTCGTAATGCACCCTACCCATCAAAACAACAGTCTTATATAATGGCTCATATCACGAGTGTTTACAAGGCATTCCTCCCTGCGGTTTATGGTTGGATTGGTCGTATTAATCCAAAATGCTTCCAAGATCTTTCGCGCTGATGTTTTTTGCTCCTGCGCAAGGATGGTGACTTCGATTTCAAAATCAACTCCGTCGTGCTTCTGTGCTCTATGCGTCCCTAGCGGGGTGTTTCGTCTATTAAAGACGCTTGTCAGCTAGGTGCTCTTCTATTTCAGTTTTTTCCATTGGATTAACGAACCTCTACCGTGTTCATTCGCTGCGAAAAATGATTTAGAGTATGCCGTTGTCATCAAATCTTCTTGATGAACATCCTTTCAGTATTTTATTGTATTTCGCCGTAATTTTTTCCCCAAGATTCAACTTTTCTCAAGCTTTTAGGCCTAGAAAAAATAGCACAAGTCAGATTTTAAGTGTAGCACTCATTCTGTATTGGTGTTTAGAATTCCTAGATTTAACTTTAGGTGTAACGCAAGAGACGATTCGCACATCGGAATTTCTGACTCATTGTCGATTTTTCACTCCTGGTGGTCGAGTGATGTTCTTTTAAAGAAGAGTACATAGGACAATTTCGTTATCGTTGTCAGTTCACGGCCAACAACAATGGTTTATTCGCTTTCATTCTGATCAAGACATCCATCAATATGTGCATTTTGAACTTCAGGTTCAAGACTCACTCGTATGTTATGTCAATCGCAATTAATTTTTTTTTAATGAGGCGATTACCGCTGAAATTTCACATCCCACCATTACAACATAGTTTCCAAAAACGAAATTTACCAGATGGAAAAATTCGACCGCTCTCTTCAACAGAACTTGCCACACCTCCTTCCACCGACTTGCTATAATGGCATTTGTAGTCCATTCGAATTTTTCTTAACATAATGAAATACTATCAGATACAAAGCAGTTCAAATCGTGAGAGTCTCTGATATTCACAAGTGCACAATAGTCAAGATATACCTATTTCACAGATCGCTTTATCTGGCACTGCGTAAAGCAGTTACTGTGCTGCCGTCGATGATGCAGTGTGGTTTCATCATAATTACTGCGGCTTAAGTAATTTCATTGACCAAAATTTCTTAATTAAAAAATGAGACAATTACACGGAAAACAGTTTTTGATACCTTTCGTTTGAAGTTTTTCCCGCGACAGCTCTCAGAATTCTATATATCTGATGAGCTATTCCTTATTTTCTTCTTGAGTCAAGCAAGTGGTGCTATAACAATCTTTATTCATGCAAATGACGTTTCGGCAGTCTAACTTTCTTCAGAGCCCGGAAGCATCACCGGACGGGTATCACAAGGACATGTACTGCACCTTCTCCATAAAAACAGCATTCTTATTTACTAATTCGTATCAGGAATGATCACGAGACATTCTTCCTTGCGATTATAGTTGAATAGGTCGTATTAATCCAAAGCGCTTCTGGAGTTATCCACGGCTGTGTTTTGTCTTCCTGAGCAAGGATGGTGAAGTCTATGTCAAAATTCACATTTTTTCCAGCTCAGACATTTCTTTAAAAAGCCATGAACGGCTGAATCGGCAAGCCATGCGTGTTTACCAATTCCTGGTGTTGTATAAGAAGTTGACGAGTGACTTGTAATGCGAGTCATTCGACACGTTGGTATATGAAGCAGTGACGTCGAATGACTCCAGTACGTATGGCTTGCTAGGATGCGCTTTGCGAAATGGTCTATGACCGTCTGAGTGTTCTCCAGAAGAGCTGGAATGTGTTTTAGCAACTAGGATCTTACTAGAGTTTGAAACTATGCTATCCTATTCGTTGGCTCGCCTACACAGATGGGTATAAGTTTGAATTTAGATGGATCGTTAGACTTTAGATTATCAGTGCATACTAACTTGTGCGTTTTCACATTGATGATCGGATTTTCGATTGAGAAATGATAAATTGTTCCAAATCAGCCATTTCTACCGCATAGGCTCGCTCACTATTCGATTTGCGCTGCCCTTTGAATTGCTTTTCAGAAGGATGGTCACCAGCAGAAGCATCTTCAAGATGCTTTTTCATTATTTGATACCTAACTTTCGAGGAATCACTGCAAATTCTCTTCTTTATCTTAACGGAGAGTCTTATATTTTCTTGTCTTATCAGCTCTCAAACTTCCTCAATTCCACACTGTTGTAGCTCGATGTAGTTTGAGTGAAAACTTTTCGCGCGATGGTGATTAAAGGTTTTAAGAGTCTCGTCAGCAAATTTCCAAAACTTCCTATCAACCTTCTCGTTGGGGTCTTGTTGTTTTTGAAACAGCTGAAGAAACGATGGTATTGTTAACTCTTTACTCGGTGTTGCTCATCCCTATTGATTTCTTCGGCTCTGGCCCTTTTACGGAGCTTGTCTTGCAGTGCATGCAGGTTACGTGCAACTCTAAGCAAGGATACTTTGGAAAAGGATTGAGATAGTGAGAAACTTGGACCTGATCTAACAGCGAGCACACATCCAGGGAAGGTCATGCCTCCTAACATTTTGACCCCTGAACATTTTGGTAAATTGTTTGCCTTATTGTGACTCGCTTGATTTTCGTTTGCGGTGTTCGTATGCCTTCTCATAATCAAGTTGTGCGATTTACTCAAAGGGTCAACAAACTTTTTCCGCAAAGCAGCTTTAGCAATCAACCTTGCAAGAGTTGCAAATCAACATTGACCCACCAACTATTCTCCTCCAAAAGTTGTCTTCCAAATACTGAGGACAGTATTGTTCTTTCGTCTGTCACCTTGTAAGGTGAGCGAGCATCTTGTGCTGCCTGCTTCGTAACCAGGCACGGAGCAAATCCACTTCGATGTTCAGTATTCGGCGACTATACTTTGGTTTACCACATAGTGCATGAAGTTGATATCCTTTATAAAGTTTGGAACGACTCAATGTCTCATGCAGCATCGGAAAATAAGTCATAATAGCATTTATAGATGGGACTGACTGAACGTAAGGCACCGTGCAACTGACGAGGCCGGGAAGGCTGAAATGAGTGCATTGCACTGTATAAGTCCCATTCAACAGTTCTCATGCATGGCTCAAAGTTATAGTTTTTTGAGAGTAGTTTTGCGTTTTCCCTGTAATGTTAAGGATATAACATGTTTCAGAGCATTTGAGATCTAAGTGCTACACAGGCGCCTGTTTCGTCTAACCGAGACTTATCTGTAGCACCGTCCTCGCTTCAGCAGATCCCTTGAGAGTCTGCAAGTCAGACAGTTGTTACACAACACAATGGATTTCGTAAGGATATTTTGTGCTGAAATTTCAGTAGCACAATTTTATGCAGCAGGAACCTGGTCGCTGCGTAAGCAGGAAGAAGCATAACTTGGCGTTATTGAGCGCGCCGTTCTACATGCCAGGGTCGAAAATAAGGTGGGCCGGACACATGATGCGCTTCAATGACCACCGATGGACGAGAGCCGTTACCGACTCGATTCTCGGTCATCAAGCGCTCTACAGGAAAGACCACCAACTCGATGGTCCGATTTACTCACGAGCCTAGAAGAAAGATATGATGCTTAGCGAATCTTTGGAGCGAGGAGGACCCCTGGGCTACTCATGCACGCGATAGGGAAAAATGAAAGTGTTGCTGGTACCCGCTTGAGTCATTCTATAGTAAAAATGGGGCAAAAGGTGATACAGGTGATTTTGTGCTGTCGCCAGAGTAAAAAATGAGTTTTCTACAAGAACTCTTTGTGTTCTTGTGAGCACTTAGACATTTATGTAATCTTTTGGTTTAACACTTTCATAAACGAAATAACATGGAGCGGAAATCCTTTGAAGCTAAAGCGGTAAGCACTGGAAAGCTCTGACACGCCTCGAGAAGCGTGGCTCAAATAGCTGACAGCGTTTATTTGACTTTGCGTTGACGAAAACCAACAGCGCATTCCCATGGTTGTAAATGTAGGCCCAAACCATCACAGATGACGAAAAGTGACTGTGGCTCATAATTTTTACTACTGCGGACGTCTGGTAACCTTTCTTGAGAAAGCGATGTCAATTCTGGCGATTTTTGGAGTGTTTTGCTCGTAAAATTCTTCTCATGCGTTGAAACACCTCCGACGAAAGAGCACCAGCGATCAACGAAATCATTCGGCGAACCTTTGGAAGCCTTTCTTCTTCCCCTTTTTGTTCAGAAAGTGAGGACGAGCTTTGCAGCTGGTGAGCTTCAGCTTGTTAACATGTTTCACTTTCTCCATTTGCGGAACCCCGAGCTCTCCTAGCCATTTTGCATATCGAACGCTCCAGATTTTGGTTGAATTTGGAAGTGAACCTTCTAAATGTTTTTGGAGTATACGAGATAGCTGGACGACCTTTTCGGGGGACGTATTCAAATTTTCCAAACTGTTTTGAAACATTTTGCTGCTCTGGAGGCACTTGCTGGTTAAGACTAGTCGATATTGATGGATCACAGAAGGAGCTTCGCTTATGTCACCGTTTTCGGAGCACGACCAATAACATGGACGACTATTGCGCGAGAGAAAAGCAAATAGAACCTGCTGGGGCCCGTATTAACAAAGGTATAGATGGAGATGGGCCACTAAGTGACGTACCTTAAGTAGGTTGTTTCCTCGATCTTCGGCAAAGCACGAAGTTGTCTGTCGTTGCTATAGACTATATATAGGCAGCTGACGTTTTAGGCCGAGGTCCACTTAAGTATGCACGCAGCCTATGTACGAAGCCCGCTTAAAAATCCGTTCTTCCCTTGACCTTATCCGTTTCTATCCAGCACCTAAAATAAATATGTGTTAGCTGGAATTGTTTTTTAGATTAGTTTTTTGTACAATATGTCTCTCCAATATAAAACATTAACCGCTTCTTGACGATGTTCTGCGTAGTTGCGGGATCGATTTGATTGAACTGGCTCGTTCCTGATTTTTTCTTCTGACGTCGTGTAAACTCGGTCAGATGTATTTGTCAAGGAGCACATAAACAACGAATCTTTTTTTCGCTTTGGGCGCTCGTAGCGAGTGTATGCATCACAGACAGCACTACATATATACAGATATGTAGTGAGGATCTCACCAAGATACGTCCTATTGGACTTATAGTACACTATTTCGTAAAGCTACGTCCTCAGTTGCACAGCGCTGGCTCGAGGTCAGTACGGCACAGTTTTTTAAAAAGGACATGTGTAGAATTTAAAATAGTATGATGTTTCCACCGATAGCGAGCTTTTATACTATACTCGCATTTTCTCCTTCATCGTGTGAATTGATAGATGTCGTGTAATTCGCAAAAACCATATAAACGTGTAAGCGAGAATCTTGCAGTAAATGTCAGAGGTCATCCGTTTTGATCTGGAGTTTCATTGTCAAACAGGCCAAATTCGATAGATGCAAATAAACATACTTTTACAGTCCACAGTGTTAATCATCCGTGCATTATCTTATCCTGTAGTCTGTACGTGCTGTTTGATCTGGCGTTTCATAAGCCGACACCCACCTATACCACAAAAAACAAATGCGCCCCTTATGTGAAACTCCATTCTTATTTCCCCTCCGATAGCAGTCAGTGGTAAAAGGCCTTTCAATGTTATAGAAAACAGCGGTCAAACTGGGCTGGAACTTATGTTCTATGTATAATTACTGTGCCTGAGTGGCTTACTTTATATACTTCGGGGAAAAAGAGTTTCTGTTCCTGCAGGAAATATCCCATCTGTGAAAAGGCAAAATATAAGTTTTGTTTCTTTGCTACAGCGTTTATAACAAGGCTTTAGAAAAAAACCCGGCTACATGGCACAGTCGTTAAAGATTAAGCTATCACTACCGCACCAGACTGTGTACTAAAAAAATTCAAGGAAGAGCCCTGTGAGCCGAAGTGTCAGCTACTGGAAAAATTCATGAAACCACATATGCTTCACTAGCGTAGTTTTTCTTCATTAGCCCATTCGGGACTTGCGGGTACATGTGTGGTACACAAATGGTTTGAGACCTTCCTCAGTGGATAGAAATATGCCCTAGTGCTTCGTTAGCCATTCGTAAGCGCAAATCCCGGCAGTTTCATTAATGTGCCATGTGTCTAAAAACCATGTTGCTCTCCTTGTGCAGTAAGATTAAATTATGATTCACACTTCATTCTGTTTAATTGCTCGATTGGGTGTGTAGATGCGCCACATGATAGATTTCTACAGTCATTCGATTGCTCAACTCTCGAACATTTTGATGTTAAAAGTGTGTTTCTGCAAGAGTTTTTTTAGAAACTTTATTATAACGAAGAAAAGGAATTTGCATTTCGCACCCATAGTTTGCAGTCGCTCGAAACATCACATAGTGAGTATTGGTATTGTAAGTGCGGCTTATTATTAGAGAAACTTTTATTACTACAAGAAGATAGAAAGTCATAAAGTATTCCCATGCAGAGGACTGGCTGAACCAAAAGTTACCTGTTACTGATGAAGCGAGAGGGCCGAAACGTACGTCTAGTACTAAAAGTGTCATAACATATGGCTGATGAATGGCTTAAAAAATATTGCTAAGGTGTATTAAATTCTGAGCGAGGTCTTGTGAATCAGTTGAAAATATAAGGGCACAAAGTAATTTTTATAAAGGTATTTTTAGTAAAAAGAAATATTTTTAAAAATTGATGTGTTTCTACAGAAAAAAAGCACATCCTTGTAGTAAAGGAGATTTTTTCGTAAGAGTGTTAGCGATCATTCAAAAAATTGAATCTCAGAGACGTTGTTATAATGCGTGTAGTAATGAAAATAATATTATATCTATTCCAGCTCCGTTGCTCTTACTATGACTTCGCTAGAAGTAAGACATATGAATGTGTGGGGGAATCTTGTAGTATCAAAAACAGACGTTTCATCTGGAGTTTCTTTCAAGGCAAAAAAACCCACAGCCAGGTAACAATCATTGCACTTCACATGTGCAACGCGCCAGCACGATAGACTGATCGATCGCAGAACGTCGCGTTTGAGCTACATTCAGCACATACCCAGCAGACGCCCACAATGGCCAACAAGAAAATAGGCAGCTTTTGTGAAGCTCAGTCTTATTTTTTCCTGCTCTACTGCAGTGGAACGGTTTTTTCAGAAAACAAATATAGTTTTTGGAATCGTCGAAGCTTGCGCTATCAAATGGTTACTTGAAATTGACTAAAAGTTCTGCCCTACGAGAAACATGCGTGTGTAAAGCGCAAATTGCTTTCTTTCTGCTACAGCACTAGAAAAGACTTTTCTGAAAAAGCCAAATGGCGCAGTAGCTAAAGTTTCAAGCATCAAATGATTACTAACACTCTTATTATGAAAATTCTTGTTCAGCGAAAGAATCGAATCTTCATTGGCCATCTTATATAGGACAGCTACCTATATTTCCTTATTTTATTTACGTTTTTGTAGGTATTTGATCGCAGAAAAATACTAATTCTAAAAAGGAGCTTGCTTCATAAAAAGACTTTCATAATATGCTAGAATAACAGGAACAGGAAAACGTTTTGCCTTTTGTACGACACCCTTTGTTTGAACTAAAAGAGTAGTTTTGTGACAGTTCTATGTGAAACTGATTCCAAAAAAACTTTATTGCATACAAAACAAAAAAAACTTTATTGCTAACAAAAAGATAGAATGTATTGAAGGTACTCTACAATGTATTTATAGTTAGAAAACGCTGGCTGGTACATTAACCTTAGTTTTCAATGCGTAATTTACGTTTCTGGGACGACAACGAGTCCATGTTTCACATTTCTTCTGACGATGTGCGAGGCTTCAAATCAAAATTACGTTTTCTATTGTGTATGATTTTTTGAAGGAAATCTGTACGAGGATTTTAGCATCTGGCTATCGTAAGCCTTAGGAGAGTTCGCAATCTTCACATGTTGGAGCACTTTTTTGCAAAAGAGTGGTCCTTTGTTAACACGAATTTTGAAACGTTTACGTTTTTTGCTGTAAATTTTTCAATCGAAGCTAGGCCTTTAATGCACAGTACTAGCAAGACGACAATATGTCGAGCTTTCGGGAGTAGCACAGTGCGTTGTTTGAACTTCTGTGCGATGTTTTCTTAGAAATTATATAGCGCAATTTAGATGCTCGGAGCTCTTCAGTGTTGCGAAAGAGCGTCTATTTTTTTACTCATAATTGCTTCCGATGGCAAATAGATATCTCTGCTCTATAATCAACTTTCAAATACCAGGCATGCACAGCTCGTAAAAGCTGACTGATTTTTTTTACACCTGTGCCTTACGTTTTCTTGAACACCTCGCAATGTAATCAAGCGCAAGGCCAGGTTTCCAGGCTGAGATACCTTCACTTGATCACTCAGCGACTATCGCCTCATCAGAGTCCTTCTTTGACATGATTACGTAGAATGCAGCACAATTGCCTTAGGTTTCAAAGGCTTTCCCTTTTCGGAGCTTGGGGTGGTGAAATTGACTCGCAATTTCCTCAGTCGACACTTCCAAAGGCGTACCTCCAAAGACAGTGATTTGCCGACTGACAAAAAGACAAGTGAGAAACCTTGTTTGTACTGATTAGCTGTTTTTTTCAGAAATGCTTGTGACTTTTTCGCACAAAGTTCCTCCGTGACGCAAAAGTATTTGACCGCTTTTTTGCATGAGTGAACCAATTTATGGTCACAGGCACCTATAAGTGGTGATGCATATTTGTTTTTGAGAGGTTGGAAGATGGCAACAGACAAGACATCGCCTCGAAGACATCAAAAATTACGGCAGATTAAGCAAAATTAATTCATTTGTCCAGTGACAAGGGTTGGCAACGTCGATTAACGTTCACATTTTATATAAAAATATAGTTTATATAAAGTGGATATATGAAGAGTGGGATGCCTAATAAGAACGATATAAAAAAGGCGTGTTCCATGATTCCAAAGAACTCCCATATACTTAAGTTAGTTATATAATCTAATAAAAATGTTGAAAGTTATCAACAAGTGGTATCGCATTCGGTAACTTTCATTCTTGACCAACTATTTATTGTTTTCTGATTTTTTAGTCGCTTGCATTTACTTCCAGATTTTGCGTATAATGAGAAATATCAGAGCACGAAGATTTACAGTAGAATCCTTTGTTATAATTTATCGCATTGACTGAATGCCAAAGATCGTATTGAAGTAGATTAGCGTTTTTGTTTCTCCACCCACTGTATAACGAACTATATGTGCTACAAAAGCATATGAGCGTGTACAGTGAGCTGTAATGCCGTGGTAAAACGACAAACCCAAAATTTCTACTGCAAGCAGAGGAAGAAAAACTACTTAATCAACGAAAATCGCTAGTTTCTTTACGATTCTCGATGCGCGCAGCGATTTCTATTACCGTCCCGATCAGGTTAACTCTGCTTTCCTGTCTTCTCGTTGTTATCTTTTCCTTCTTGTTTTTTCTTCTTTCTCTTCGCCACATTTTCAAGATAACCTTAATGTTTTTTCCTCCTTCATGTCTATCCATCGAACTTCCGCCTTGATTTAAGTCAGTATGATTTTGGCATACCTTCGCATCGAGATTGCGGGACGACAATGCTTGCATCTCTATCTTCTGATTTTCCATCAAATTCATTGTCGTAGTTGCCTCCCGGCTTTAGAGGTACATATCCAATCAGGCTTTCTTTGTTGAAAAGAACTTTCTACGTCTCACCACATTGGTAGTTAGTGCTGAAGAACCGAAGAGCTGTTATTCACATTTAGGTAGTAGATGCCCGATTTTCAAGCGAGAGGCGATGTTCTCGAAAATTTTACCTCAACAAAAGGTTTATAAACTGCAAGCAGATTTGCTGGCCATATTAGATGCGTGGGTCACTCCACTAATATTCCTACGTTCTATATTTGACTATTCTACGAAGCGATTCTTTCATTCTCTTGAAATCTAAGAGACTGTCATTTTTAGTATTTTAATTGCTTAGCCGAAGTTTCGCCGTGTCCCATGCGTCGCTAAAGGTGATTTGATATGTGTTATTATCATCATGTCCTCTCGTGGAACAATTTTCCAGTATGCTAGTCCATTCCACGACAATATTTCCTTAATTTGCAGCTTTCAAGCTTAGCCGCGATATGAAACTATCACAAGTAAATACAGGCTTTTCGAAAGGTATGGAGATGGTTTTTCTTTTGCCATGGACAGTTCTCAGATTGTTAATTTCAGGTACATGGTTGGAGACGCCTTACATCTCGGAATTTCGGGCGCACTGCCGGTCCTAATAGTTGGGTGATAATTGTTCAGAGAAGTGTACGTGGAACAATATGGTTGTTTTGTCGATTCACCTCCAAGAACCAAAAGTGTCGCAATCTTTCGTTTCAATCTATAAATACATCAATATGCACATTTGTTCAATTTTGAGTTTCAGAGACACTCTCATATCCTTGTCAATAATAACTCAAATCGGTTACTGGATAAGGTGATTATCGCTAAACAGTCATGCCTAGGGCTATACGATTATTTTTTGTACTCTTCGTGATTTTCCGTTATCCGTGCCCTGTTTCCGACCCCTCAGGAATGATGCAATTCCGAGGATTTCTTGAAGTATTAGTCAAGTCAAAAGAATTTGAACGATGCATTTGATTTCTAAGATCGTTCTATCATTGTACTGGGACATAAAGAAATTTACAAGACCGACTGTCGACTAACCTCGGCATAGTAGGAATAGGTTTAGTAGTTATTCTGTCGAGCAGTTACGAGGTGTTAATTATAGTATTTGTTGAATACTATTGTCTCAATACAACAATACACAAATTGATTCGCAAATCATTCAGCCAAAAGTCTCCATAACCTCAGCAGAAAACGTAAAACACAAATTGCGGGATGCATAGTTAAAACCTTATTTCAGAAACACGTAAGTGAGGTAAGTGCACCTTAAAAGAGCAGGTTTGGATAATTCGGTAGTAGTAGTCGAGATACCACCGAATACACTGAAGCGCCAATTAGTCCGCAACCATCCATATGGTCGCACTCTGCGAAACGAAGAACTGCAAAGTTTGCTAAAAGGAGAGACGGCGATTGCATGAGATCTGGTTCAACTCATCTGATCTCTTGCGAGGCATGCGGGGATGAATACGTTGGCAAAACGGATAGACTACTTAGCATCCGTGTAAAAAAGCACCTAGCTGGAAACGTAACTCCGACCCAAAAACTCCACTGGTCACGCATAAGGAACAACAACATAGAGGAGCAGATTTTGGCGTTAAATTTACGGTCTCAGCAGAGGAATCGAACACGTCCGCGCGTAGAACTTTGATAGCCTTTTGGATACATTGTAAAGGCCCAAAAATGAACCGGAAAAGAGGAGTGCCTCGTAATAACGCGTGACCTCGCACCATACTCCAGGCTAATCTTCCCGGCCTGAAACCAGGCACAGCCTCGCTTATGCACTGGCTCTAAGTAGCGGGTCTTCAATGAATATCTGAATGACCTAAAACATCTAGGCGGTGAATGTGTTTTTGTAATGATGTTTTTACTATGTGACTCAAAATTTATTTCTTACGTTTCCTGCTGAGGTGATGGAGGTTTTTGACTGAATAATTTGCGAATCAGTTTGACCTAAAAAGACTCTGAAGATGGCGAACCTCGCCGAAACGTAAGCTTCCACGATTATTGTATCATTTATGCTGCATTGTTTCACTGTATTGTTGTATTGCAACACTGGTATCTAATAAATACTATATTTAGCACCTCGGAACTGCTCAGCAGAAAAACTATTGAAAAAATTTTCTTTCTCAATCAAGTATTTCTCGCTCGGCAATATATTTCTTTGATCTTCTATGATCTAATCGGTAGATCAAAATTTAAGAACTAAAATTTTTTTTTCTGATTTCTGAAAAGTTCTTATTGCACTGTAACAGCCAAAAGAAGATTGAGTTTTGCAAATCTAGATTATTTTTGGCTTCCGTGCCTTTTTCGATCCCTGAGAAAATCGCGGCTTTTATATCTCTTTTTCAAGTTCTAAAAACTATCTAGTACCTCAAAACTCGGAGATTTTAACGGTGCATTTTGTTACCAATCTGGCTTCCTCATCGCGCTCTAAAGAAAGAATAAAATTATGCTACCCATTGATATATATTTCTCGCTGAACAAAGCTTTTCCTTTGAATTTTTAGAAATCGTTCGACAGCTAATATCTCGTCGATTCCGATAATGTGCGTGGCTTTTCAAAAAGACTTTTTGCGCGCTGCAGCTGATAAAAGAGTTAAGATACGAGCAGCGTAACATGGACATCAAGCCACCGCTCCTCGCCTGTGTGTGGATAGATATGTGACAACATGACCGCTAAACCACCGAGCCTTTTACAGTGCCAAATTTACGAAGTTCGTTTTCCCTTTAACTGTTACAAAGCAGCAAGAAGTTCCTTTCAAAAACCAATCGCAATATCGGAACCAGCAAGATTTAACCTATCAAATTTACTAAGAATCTAAAGAAAAAGCTGTGATCAGCGAGAAGTGTATGAGTGAAAAACATATTTTTCTTTTGACGTTACATTCAATAATGAGGCCATTAAGGAAAATCAAAGAACAACATTCAATTTGTTGATTTAAGCTATTGCATTGAAAAAGTGAAAGTTTGAGAACAGCCAAAATACGTTTTTTTGTCAAGAGGTCGAAAACGGGTTTGGATAACGGAGAAGTAACTCTTTTCTGAATAGCGAGAGTCACGTTAATAGTGAGAAATGTGTCTTTAAACTCCATGATAAATCGGTGTGGAACGGTTTTAATCTCTTCGTAAAGTTCCTGCGATTCGTCGGCTATCGTCACTATTCGATTACGGATTTCGCTGCTGAGTTCTCTAATAATATCGTTAAATATAGTTATCACTTGAACAATGTGCAAACAACACGTAAGCAGATCTCGTTTTCAGCTAGAAATTAAGAAATGGGTTTATACTTGTGAAAAATCATCCGCAATTATAGAAAAACCGAAGTTATACATTCTAGTAGTAGTTTTAGCATGGCTCACTAATCTTAGCCTTCCTTCACTTTCATTAGCAAATTCGCATTGCCAATATATCCTTTTTTAAACTTTGGAGAAGGTCGTGTATTTTCCTCTTTTGAGAGGTTGGACTGACATTTTCTGCAGTATTTCTCCTTTCTTAAGGCCAACATGTACTGTGGCATGTCATAATCTGATTATTGATTTGGATATTTCCCATATACACCCCGAATATTATTAAAAAGGCAACATGTGCTTATCATATTACAAGCGACTCACCATTCAACTACCTGTATGGATAAGATCGCATGTGTGTGCCACTTACTACGACTAATGAATCTTTGTCATGTGATGCCATGTTTTTGAATTTCCGTGACGGGGGTGGTACAAGGACTGGTATTGGACTTCTCCACTGTCAATTCTATGTTGTGGCAGAATGTGGTTTAGTCTCTTTCTGTTCAAGAATGTGTAGCAGCGCATTATGTTGCAGAAATATCGGCATAAACTCCTTGAAGATATCTGCCTTCGTAAGTTTACTTCTATAACATTATTTATATAGTGTAAATTCTTCTCGGCGGAAATTTTCTGCTACTAAATATTACCTTAAGTTAGACTTTGTTATCTGTTCCTTTTTCTGTTGTCTAACATTGTGCAGAGACGATGGTAATGCTTTCAGGAAACTTTCCTTGGGAAACTGAGGTGAGTCTGGTGCAAAACTTTGACTCCGTGCGACAGCGGCTTCTTGTTTCCACTACCATCTTTTTTTACCTGACACGTATTTGATCTTCATAGACGTTGACAGAGTTGTTTTCTCGGCTTGCGAAAGAATCGAGTCTTCAGCAAACAGAGTTCACGATTGAACTTTGTACGACGATTTCGAATACCACTATTTATTTGCTAAAGTGCCGTGTCTTTTGGTAAAGTACAAAGGATCTTTATATCTAGTTGAGTGGTTTTCTCTTAACTTTAGGTCAACCTCGTACATGCTTTTGTCCAGCGTGCCGTTACCGAAAACATCTGGCTTTTTGGATTGATGAAGAATAAAAGTCGAAAAGATGGAATAAACAAATTTTAGAGAGCCTAAACTTTTAAAGTTAACAAGTTCTGTGTCTCCAGAAATCCTATTTGCCACAGATAAACGATTGTGGTGTGCTGAATTTCTGGAAGGTTTATTTGAGTGAATGTGAAGTTTTCTGTATTCGGGTCGTTACTTAAGGATTGGGCGTTAGAGCAATAAGCACCAATTCACTAATACGAATAGTAGTTAGAATTGCATGATTTGATATAGTTCAACTGCGCCCTTTCCTTGTGAACATTTGGTATGCAATTTACTTATACTTGTTTTGAGATGGAGCTGTCGTGGAAAAAATGTGCTTGCTAATTATGCACGAATGGAGAGCAAGGGAAAATGTTGGTGAAGCGGCATGCAAGATTGTTGGAGCTTTATGAAGACGTTCCAAAAAGCGACTGGTTCTTTTAGACTCGCTCTTGGACTGCGCAAACAATCACTCCTGGTTGTCCCTTGTCTGCAACCCGTATCATCGCCACCAGCTGTGCTTGCTCGCTTCACCAGGCGTTTTCCGTCCACGTGCCATTCGTGCATGGGTAGCTGTAGCAAATTTGTTTCCAAGAAGCTCCATCTTGAAGCAAGTATGGGTAAGTCGTGCACCAGAAATGTTCGCAAGAAAATACAAAATTGAACGATGCAGAGGCAATGCAGTTTGATTGCTTTTGGTTAACAAGTGCGTGGTACTTATAGTTTCAAAGCCATGATTTTTAGAACGACCTAGTACTATGGCACGAAGAAATTCTTTTTCTCGGGAATTTCTTTAGTCCGCATTTTTTAATGTACCACAGCCGATTTGTCGCAATATAACTTGGCTTTTTTTTGCTGCTCATGAATCTATCTATTTGTGACGGAATAATCTGCAAACTATGCTGAATTCAAGCATGGAGATCGAATGAATGCCTGGTTTATTTCGAATACTTCACATATGAGCTCACGTTTTAGCTGTCGGTGCCTACTGCAGAGAAGAAATGGATCTGAACGTACCGGATGCCAGCATTCGAACCGCTCTATTCAACCACGTCTTGCCACATGTCTTTTGACCAATTTGCCATGACGAAGTTAGTAGTCTACATAGAATTTTTTTAAAAACAAGTTTGTGTGGAAAAAATTAGTTCAAACCGTAAGAGATCCTGAGATTGTCGCATACTTAGTGGTAATGACTGCTGTCCTCTCTCCCTTTCCTATATCACACTTTTTCAAATTCGGATCTGCATCGCATAAGGCAGTCACCGTGCTGCCGACGACGATACAGTGTGGTTTCGTCATGACTTCTTTAGCTGCAAGTAAATTCATAGAAGGATATTGCGTGTGCTCACTGATCAGAGATGTTCTGTGGAGCATACGAGCTCGACGGTTCGACACCGCGTTCAGGGTTCATCAGGCCTTTTATCTCAAGGCGATGAATAGTTTTAAACTTTGTGGAAGATAGCAGCATCGAATTGATAGATTGGTGGGCCTCTGTCAGTCATTATGAAGGTCAGATATGCGTTCAGTCACCTTTATGCCAACCAAAAGTTGAAGAGGTAATGCGTGGCGCATTTCTAAAGATTTGATGAACGCCAAGTGCTTTTTTTTATTGTGTGTTGTCGCTGAAGTGGGGAATAAAACTTTTCATAAATTTTTTTTACATTCAGCTGCGTTTCGGTTGGTCGTAACAAGTGCGACCATTCAAAAGTTACAATAGTTTAAGGCTACACAATAAATGGCACCTGTTGAATGTTATGCATTGCAGTAGGCAACTACAGTAGTCAAGAATCAGATGTTCACTGATCATTACAGACTGATTTCTCGCTAGGGCCTTGTAAGTCTCATTTACAGTTTTAGGCATCAATACGTCGGCGCCATAGCCAT
This sequence comes from Parelaphostrongylus tenuis, assembly GCA_019055375.1. Taxonomy (NCBI): domain Eukaryota; kingdom Metazoa; phylum Nematoda; class Chromadorea; order Rhabditida; family Metastrongylidae; genus Parelaphostrongylus; species Parelaphostrongylus tenuis. The sequence continues at coordinate 27,792 of JAHQIW010000257.1, read as the reverse complement.
TCTCTGACTAGGCTAGTACTAAATATAAATCGTTTATTCTAATTATGTAGTCGTACCTAGGAAATGACATAACGGTAAGTTACGAAAGGATTAATGTGGACATTTGTTTCACATTCTACCGCCATTATTTTCTTTCTTAGCATCATTATCGAGATGGTTTTGGGAGTTTCGTGTGACTTACTGTTGGTGTGTGAAGATATTGCTTCGCTGTCATCTTTCAAATGTTTCGTCTTTCGAAATATTGCTCAGAGTAGAATTTTCCTGAGAACCTCGGATACCCGTCTCAATTGCTCCAAGACCTCTATTACAGACAGTCGACAACATTAGCAAATGGAAGAATGCGGCTATTCTAAGAAGAATCCCGCGCCCCAATTTCAAGCGTAAGAAGATGATATGAGTACATCTCTTACACCGTCCGTAGTGCGAACGGTCAATCTTCATTCACGATTTATAGAAACATATGAACAAATTTCCGAATCGAAACTCTTTCAGATGCGTTGTGAATGGAACCTATACAACATATAACTCAACGAACCACGTATTGCAAGGTCAAGTTGTTGCACAAAGAAAGAACAAATTTTCCTACTAGCAAGAAAGGGGCCGCGAACCACAAGCTTTTGGATCACTCAGGAAGTAGTGGAACTGGATTTAGCAAGATACCCACGCCTTGTGGATCATGTCCCACTCTGCATCCATGTAGTGGCATGGTATTTTTGAGGGGCAATTCTCACATTTGTTGAAGGCCAAACATCCCATCAAATTTGATTTGCTCAATTCAAGGGAAACAAAGAAAAAAGATTGAGGTATGTCAGTGAAACAGTGAGGTCCATGTCACAATTAATGGATAGATTTTACCACAAAATGTCATGGCGTTGCCTTTCTTGTCTTTGCTTGATATTAATTTGATGAATTCTCACACACGACCCTTATCCTCGCGTTGGTGGTCCTCCTATATCAAGCGACACGTCCTCATAACACCAGTATCGTCAATTACTTTCCCTCGGCGGCGGTCGTCCTCCTATATCAAGCACTGCGTTATCACAGCACATGTATCATCAATTACTATTCATCGCCGATGCATACAATGAGAAATAGGTGCGTTCTGCTAATACTCTAAGAAAGTTACCTGCAGCGACAGACTATTTTGCAGATTTGCTGTTGAAGAATTCAGTACTGAGAAAAGAAAGGCCAACCAGAGCGGTTACAAGGTCGCCCATTTTTTCTAGTTTAGAAGGAAGAAATGGAAATGAAAACCCTTCATACATGATTTAGTGTTGACACTAATCCATGTTAATCTGAAAAACTCTTGCCGCCAACCCTTCCGCGTAATCATCGCTTAAGTTGGGCTCTTTTTCCTCGTAGTCACTTCATTTCAAACCAGACATGATCACATACAGTTTATGTGAACTTTGAAATCTTTTGGCGTCACAAGACTAAGCAAGAAAGGTCAGGTTGGGAACGCTTAAAGTGGGGGGGGGTACTACCATCTGTCCGCCAAATCTTAAGAATTTCTTAAAGCAAAGAGTGATCAATCAACAAAATTTATGGCGTTTTTCGTTAATTCTCCGACGGATTTCTTCAAAACTCAACCACTACTGGTGCAAAAGAATATGTCACATTCGTAGAGATAGACAAAAGCCAGATCTTTGGTTTTTTTGGAAAGGAATATAAAATCGAAAGCGGAAATAAAGCACGAAGTGGATAAGCATGGCAAAAAGTAGCTGGTTCAGAGATTTTACTTTTGCTCAGCTCAAAAATTAGCTGCCAAATGTCTTATCGTGTACTCATCAAAGCAAATAAATTAAGGTACTTTTCTATTAGGCTGAGGAAAAAGTTCTTAACACTCGTTGAAAACTAAAAGCTTACACATAAATCCAATTGCAAACGGCAATTATTATTCTTCAGTATAAAGACCATCATTGTTCACAATTTTTCTATCAACGATCTGCAAGCTTCCCTGATCTGCTCAGAATACCTACTTTGGACTTTGGATTAAAAGCTCGTGACATGACTTTTCAACTTGATAAAATTCTCGGATCAACTTCTACGCAAAAAATGTTTCATAGAGCGGACTGGACCATAAATGGACGGCGCAGTAATCTGGATTGTAGGCTGCGTGCGGCAAGACCTTAAATCCTTCCAGTTAATAACACTTTATCTGAGCCTTCCTTGCGGTATGAGGGCTTGGCATGGTCTCACTGAAAACAGCGAGAGCTTCCAACGAATCAGTGGCCGGGTACTTTTCTTCAACTCATCGTGTCAAAATGTTACTGAGATATTCGCATGAATTTACAAACAGCAATACTCTGTGGAACGAGCACAAATTTGGATTTTTTTCGCGGGTATTGTGGAACTTTTTCCTCAACCTAGTTTTATCGGCCAAGGGCAGGCAATGGAGATCAATAATTAATGAGAATTCATTTACTTAGCCATCTCTTGCTGTGGTATGATCTTCTAATATTTCCAATAAAGTGGAGGTGCTAGACAAAAAACATTTGCATCAGCCGGAAATCAATATCAAATATCTGTTGCCCAAAGACTTTCCTTCCAAACTTTAGAAAATCTTTCGAAATCTCAAAATTTCGCAAGTTTCCTTGCACGCGTCTGGCATTATTGCACTTATGTTTCGCAAAGAGCTCTTCCCTTCATTTATCAACAATTTCCTAATAGCACAAATCTTGGAGATTTTAAAGATACGTTTGCTTCGTGAAAAGGCTTTTTCTATAGCGCCATAGTTGAAAAGAAATTGATCTTTGTGTCAACTCTTTATACACAGAGCTTTTCCATTAGAATACTAGTAACCGCTTGATGGCATATGTTTCAGTAATTCTAACGCTATGCTTGTTTATCAAGAGAGCCGTTTTCCTAGACTGCAGAGGAGGAAATTAAGATTGAGTTCCAAACAAGTGGCGTAGCTTGTGCGCTAGGGTGTGTGTGGCTATAGATCGACAGCGCGGTCGACAGACCGCGAAGCGCAATCAAACATGCGGCTTGTGATTGTTGACATTAATTTAGAGTTTAGGCGAGTTAAAAAAATACTCAAAGTTGAACTCATGACTCTGAGACACTAAGATTTCCTCAACACGTCCACATGTTTTTGTGTATAGAGTTGAGATTGCCTGGAATTAGTTTTATTAGAGGGACCTACTTGGCATAATAAAGTGAGACTAAAGTCCAATCCCATAGAAGATAAAACAAAGTCTCTTCCACAATTTAGATGCAATGAAGCTAGAAATCTTTGCGAGCTGGGAATAAATCTCCAAATGAATAACGAAGGCTTGCGCGATAATGCGCGACACGTGCACAACACAACATTATCTTTTATTCTCCGACGTTGCAAACAGGCTTCTTAACAAGCAAGTTTTTTTCAAAAGAATCTCCAACATGTACACTATCAAACATTTACTAATAGTCGAAAAAAGAGCATGTCCTCTGAAACATGCGTGATGATGCGAAAGGAAGCACCATGCGTGCGAAAAAAAGTATGATTTTTAGTGCGACGCCCAAAAAACGATCTTGAAAGAAGGCGCTTTCAAGAAACAAGTACATCTTCAATTTAACCCGAAATCTGAGCTTAGAATAGTGGCAAACTCGACTATCAGTATTTAGACCACTGCTTCACTGTCTGCTCTACGCAAGAAGAACGTAATTTCTTCGAATTTTTGGAAGGTAGAGCATAAAACATGTACGCGAGAAGCAAAACAAAGTGCTATCCATTTTTGAACATTCAGTTATGGCTTTGAGAAAGTAGGAACATGAGAAAATGGTGTCGAAAACCAAGTAATAAACATGTAGTAGTGCACATCACTCATCTAATCTTTTCACACAACAAATGAGCACTTTTTGAAAACTTCACTTGAAGGGCTGAAAATCTGTGTACAGAAGACGAGGAGAACGAATTACCAACCTACTTTGATATTTCTCATGGTTACGAAGCATTCTCAAAGTTACGCATCTCCCTCTTTATCAAGGATTTCGCTCTTTGAGAGAAGCCGCCTAGTTCGCGCGAGAATACGTGATGCGTCCCCCACATGGATAAGGGAATTAAACGCGAACCAAAAGCGACCATGTGCTTTTCAGAGTCTCAGGTAAATTTAGGGGATAAGCTTTCCGCTTCTGCACGTCTGCAGCACACGATTTGACAGACTTCTATTTCTATTAGTGAAAATGGAGAAAAGCCTGAAATCAAGCGACTGGGAAGTGTTAATGGGAGAAGGTTAAGGGTCCCTCCAACAATTAGCTCCTCCCGGTCCTCCGAGAGAGACTGCAAGATACTCGTAAGCACTAAGCCTCCATGTTTAAAGCCTAGCAAGCTATACGTTGGGTATCAAAACGTTAGAAAATGGCCTCATTCTCAAACGCCGAAAGAGCCCCGGCACAGCAGCCTTGGGTAGGACGAGTATGGAGAGGCCGCAAAAATCTCAGAGCCAAACCAGGTTGCCAAAATCAAGACGGACTAAAGTGACGATCTGTACCTATTATGCACGAACACTTACATATGAATCGACCCTAGAATATCTATTAATGCAAACAAAAAGGATCAGGCACCACGTCACTGGCCTGGCCAAGACAAGAAGACACCATCCATCCATTTCACACTGTTCATGATACCGGAGAACTGTTTCGCTGAACATGCGATTGCAGCGGTGTCGGCGGCGTTGGTGCCTTCGTCAGATCAAATTTGAGCATGAACACCGATTCATTTGAACAGCTAACAACCCGGATCGGACGATTGCTATTGAAACGATATGGAGAAATGGCGGATTTGACCATCTTAGTTGCCTACGCACCAACATCAAGCTATGACAAAGACAAAGTCGAAGCGTTCTATGGGCCTCGAAAAGTTCTTCGGAACATATCATACATTCTTCAAAGTCATTGATGGAGATTTCAACGCGAAAATCGGACCTACAAAAGCTCTTGAAGAACGTCACATTAGGGCCCACCGACTAGTATGGAACGAACAGAAAGAGAGTCCAGCTGAATTTATCCTGGCAACCAAAATCATCCATGGTAACATACCATTCCAAAAACCTTACGTCATCGGTAGACGTGGGAGTCCTCTAATGGAAAGTACCATAACGAAATAGAGCACATCTTAGTAAATCGAAGGTCTTGCCTGACCGATGTCGCTGTTGTTCCTAGATTCCACATAGGATCAGGCCATGGCCGCCTTCGCACAACGTTCCATTTTTTGTGTAAAGGAGAGAAAGCGCTAAATTCAAACAACGAAGTCTCAGAACTATCATAAATTGCAATATATTCAAAGCATTGGTTGTCCCATTGAATGATACCGTCGTTACAACATTGACGAAGAATACGATCGGCTCCTTGAATATCTTCACGATAGCATTATGAAAGCCGAGAGTCCTAAGGTCAAGAAGAGACGCTATTCTCCTCAGACACTCGAGCTAATACGTCAACGTGAAATTATATGAGCCACAGGCAATCGAAACCTCATGTCCGAACGCAAGGTACTGCAGAGAAGAGATAAAAGAATACCTCAGAGACGCAGGAGCAGCAGTTCTGGCTGAAGCTGCAGAAGCTGTGAAGAGCATTGACAAGCCCCCCGAAGATTCGAAAATTAGAAGACGCAGATGACTGCACTCCGACGTTCTCACAAAATTATAGCTTCCAGGAGGGCAATGGAGAGAATCGCCCACGGCTGCTACTCGAATCTCTTCACTTGCCGTGCCGTCTTATCGTCATATTTGAAAGGGAATGAATCTGTCATTCCATCGGAATCTTAGCCTTAGCTCTACTCTTTGAAAACAATATTATACTATTTTTATTACGTAAAATATTCTAATGCAAAGTTAAGACATAAGATGTACCAGCTAAGACGTATCAAAAGTACCAGACAACTGAGATGTAAGGAAATTTTAAAATTGAGGGGCGTACTAGACGCAATGACGATTAGACCTTCCCGAAGGCGCGACGCTTGCCCTGCATCATCGATTCCATCATTTTACCTTTTCCCAACTGTATTTCAACCGTAATCAGTCATACACCACTTTGCCAATCACTTAGTGAGAAAATCCTGAAGTTGCTGGACTTGAAGTTGGACAGCTATGCGAGCGCTTGACGTTTCTTCATTAATCAGCTTTCATATGGTTATCTCAGCGAGACAGTGGGACAGAAACAGCATATGGCATCACTTTATTTATGCCGTAATAAGAATTATACCATTTCCGGTCTTCTGCCTTTATGGTGCTCATTTCAATAGTCACTAACTTTTTGAGCACCGCTGCTTCCAGCAAAGAAAACACCCTTGCAAACATATTTCCTGCGGACATTTCAATCATAGAAACTTGGTGAAAAAGTTAGCAGAATATGGAGAAAGAAAAAAGGCACTTTTCGTTTATCCGGGGACAGATAAAAATTCAACCCCATTCGCTGGACAAGAACTTTCTATGGGAGAGTATTTATTTGAAAGCTTAAATCTGTGGCTAGCGCGGCACGTGCTAAGTTTTCGAAAAAGTCTTTATTACAACTCTTCAACAAAATAACATTTGTTTTCGAATAAGATCAAGTTAACATACGCGAGAATGCGGAACTTGGTTATTCTACGGGGTGGGATGAGACGCAAGGCGGATGACGACGTTTTAAACATGGCCATCGATCGACTGGCTGCTTGGCTGGAATAGAGGAAGTGCGAATTTTGCTACTCAATTAGGGACTGTTCCTTCGTTTTGGGAAACTCCAAATTAAACGTTTGACTCCATTACTCAGAGGATTTTCGTGCCTCCAACGGCTCAATAATTGGATTGCGCGGCCTATGTATAGTATAATTTCATTTCGAATATGATAGCGTTATAAAAGGGTGTTCTAAGGATCAACCCACGTATCGCATTAACCAGGATTTGAGCTTTTGAATTATTACTAACACTGTCATGAGAAGATGATGCCCAGCAGCTAGGGTCGATCATTCATTTGTCGTAGAATAACCGAAATGGACTACAAAAAAAATTTCATCTACTTCCAGTAGAGATCTGCGTTATTATTTGAAACTGCAAAAATACCAAAAAACCATTACACTGCTTAGTGCTTTTATGCATATACCATATTAATTCAACGCCTTCATGCCCTCTCCTATTAAAGCACGTTTCGAATTCTTCTGCAAGAAATATATAATATGTCCACTTGAGACGTGCTCCCACGGATCTACCTCTTTGAGGGATCCCGCAAGGTTGGTCGCGAGGGCACGTGGCGCGTCTCCAGGTGGTGGATAGGGAAATAAACGCGAATCAAAAGCGACCGTGTGCTTCCCACAGAAGCAGGTGGATTCAAGGGTGAGCTCCCCTGCTCCTGCAGCGCCGACTTAACAAAAACTCTATTTCTACGAGTCAAATTGGCCAAAAGCCTGCAATCAAGCGCCGGGGAAGTACATGGGAGGCGGTCAGGAGTCGCCTCTAACAAACAAGCTCCTCCTGCTCCTCCGAGAGAGACTGGCAAGCTACTAGTGAGTACCCACACCCCGCGTTTAGAGCCTGGCAAGCTATACGTTGGGTATCAAAATGCCAAAAACAGTAACAAATATGGGCCTCATTCCCCTGACCCCGAAAGAGCCCCTGGTACGGCAGCGCCAAGTAGGACGAGTACGGAGAGGCTGCTTAAATCTCAGGGCTAAACTAGACTGCCAAGATCGAAATGGACTAAAATGACGATCTAACCTATTATGCAAGAACCCTTGCTCACAAATCCGCTGTAGGCGATCTGTTGATTCAAGCAATAAGTACGACGTCATTGGCTTGGCTGAGACGTGAAGGCGCCATCCTTTTCACGCTGTTTATGACACCGGAGAAGAACTGTTCCTTGGAACATGCGATAGCAGAGGTATCGGCGGCGTTGGCGTCCTCGTCAAATCGAATTCGACCATAAACATCGGTTTATTTGAACAACTCACATTCCGTATCGGAAAACTGCGGTTGAAACGATGTGGTTCTATGCCGGCTTCGACCATCTTCGTTGCTTACGCACCAACATCAAACATGATGAGGACGAAGTCGAAGCGTTCTATATGGACCTCGAAAAATTCTTCAGAGAAGATCATACATTCTTCAAGGTCATTGCCGGAGATTTGAACGCAAAAATTAGACCTTTAAGAAGGTCTGAAGAACGTCACATAGGGACCCACGGAATAGAATGGAATGAACAGGGTGAGAGGCTGTCAGAGTTTATCATGACGACCCAAGCCATCCATGGTAACTCGCAATTCCAAAAGCCTCTTTTTCAGCGATGCACGTAAGAGTCTCCCAATGGAGATTACCATAACGAAAAAGACCACATCTTAGTGAATCGAAGGTTTGCCTGACCGATGACGCTGTTGTTTCTAAGTTTTACACGGGACCAGACCATCGCCTCCTTCACGCCACGTTCCGTTTTTCGAGGAGAGGAGAGAAATCCGCTAAATTTAAACAACGAAGTCTCAGAACTACCATAAAACTGGTATGTATTCAAATCATTAGTCGGCTTTGGGAACATATTGTTGCCGACAACATCGACGAAGAATACGATCGACTCGTTGAATATCTTCACGTTAGCGCTATGAAAGCTGACAACCTAAGGTCACGGAGAGACGCTTGTCTCCGCAGACACTCAGAGGCAGAGCTGATACGTCAATGTGGAATCGGGCGAGCTACGGGCAACCGAAACCTTTCTCCGAACTTGCGAAACGCTGCAGAGAAGAGATAAAAGAAGACCTCAAAGAGAGACCAGCGGCAGTTATGAAGGAAGCTGCAAAAGCTGGGAAGAGCATTCGCAAAGCCTAGACCAGCGTTGCCAGTTAAAAGACCAAGATGACTGCATTCGATACCCTGACGGTGCTCTTTCAGCTTCGAGAAGGGCTATGGAGAAAATCATCCACCAATACTACTCGGGTCTCTTCGCTAGCCATGTCCTCTTACCGCCATATTAATTGGAAGAGGACAAATATGTCGTTCCACCGGTCCTCCCTTCCGAAATCAGACATGCTATGTCGTCGGTGAAGAACAGAGCAAACCCGATTCAGACAGGATTAGACCAAAGCGTCTGAAGAACCCACCGCCAATTCTCATCAATACCTTGGCTCGGTTCTCTAGTCGCTACCTGTCAGAATCAAAGGTTCGCATTCAATGGAATACCAACAAGACCGTGTTGTTGTTCAAAAAGAAAGACCTTCACAACATAGGTAATTATAGCCCAATCTGCTTGCTCTCTGTTGCTTATGAACTCTTCAGTCGAGTAATCATAAACAAAATTGAAGAACATTGGACGAAGGACAGCCATGAGAACGAGCATGGCTCCTAAAAGGATTTGGCGTTGTAGACCACATCCACTCGACTACAAGACTCACTGAAATTTCATGAGAGTACGAGATATCGCCTCTGTCTCTCTCTCATAGATCTGAAGAGAGCCTCTGATTCAGTGTAAACAGAAGCGGTTATAGTTTCTGGATACCCAGGGCGTCCCTACTCGATACGTAAAATCCTTCGTGAGCTATATAAAGATTTTACGGTCAAAAATATCGCCATTCTACAGCAATATTATAATCGACGTAAAAGGAATGGTTCGACAAGGCCTTACAAGTTTGCCAAATTATTCACTGCCACCTTACAAAACGTGATGCGAACATTAGAATGGGACGATATGGGAGTGAAAAATTAACGAACAACGATTAGGCCACCTTTGCTTCGCTGATCATGTCGTCCTCATAACACCAAAAATTAGCCAAGTGTAGCGTATGTTGACCAAGTTCGACAATCCGGTTTGTGGAAACGATTGACTTCCGATTAAATCTAACGAAAAGCGACGTTTATGAGGAATTAATGGGTTTTGGAAACCCCATTCACGCCCAACGGAACGACAATCTTCGGATGCTCCAGTTAGGTCTACCTAGGTCGTGAAATCAACATGATGAACGACCTAGCTCCGAGTCAAGCCGGAAGAAACGAGCGGCTTGGGGAACGTTTAAGAGCATCGAAGATGTGATGAAACGGCAACCGCATGGACGAGAGCCGTTTTTTGAGTGGATTCCTTGGGGTTATAAAGCGCTGTACAGGAAAACCACCGAGTGGATGGTGGCAATTTCCTCACGTAAAGCCTAGAAGAAAGATGTGATGCTTTACGAATTCTCAGAGTGGCGAATGACCCACCGCGCTACTCTTGCACGCGATAGGGGCCAATGGAAGTGTTTCTGGCGCCTGCTCGAGTCACTCTACTACGATCAGCGGGACAACAGGTGGCAGGTGATACAAGTGATACGAAGCAACATGACTCGCGTTTGATCAAAAATAGGGCTATCTTTCCCTTCCCTCCCCCAACATTGTTTCGAACCTAAATAAGGTCTTTTGAATAATAAAGCTCTATATCAGACAAAAAAAGAAAAAGAGAATTCTACAAGAAGATGCATCAAGAGAGTACTCAAAATTTCATAAACGTAGTTACTGAACTCTCGCCAACGTTCTATGCCATTTATTACCATGCAAGTGTCTCTACGATTTTTTGCATAACTCAGAAGATTGTACAAACTTTGCTACCACCAAAAACGGAGATTCGCGTTACATTCAAACACATAATAGTTACCATTTTGTTTGACAATACGAAGATGAACTTTGAGATTCGAGAATATTAAACACCGGTTTTCTATAGAGCAGGAGCCACAAGCCATAGTGATTTTCGCATCCATATGACATGTACGCTTTACAACTGAAATCTAAATCAAACAGGGACATTAACTCAAAAAGCGTATCTGAAGAGTTTCTCCCCGCTATCGTAAGTATACTAGTATTCTGTATGATATTTGCACAGATTATATTTGGCGCGGTCATAGAAGTTTCCCGAGTGTTGTATCGACTGCGGGAAAGAACTTCGCACGGCTTAGACAAATGCAATATTTCTGTGCATCCGGTGACAAAGGAGTGAATCCGTACTTGATATCAACTCTGACTGCTAACATTACAATAGCACATGAATATAGTTTTTTGCAAGGGAGTGGTTAACTCTTTCCATACAGGGAGGATTTGACCAAGGTAGTACCACATAGCCAAAGCTGTATTGCAATAGACAACAAAAGTTGTTACTTGGAACAAAAAGCGGTAAACGTACTGGAGAAAATTTTTTTGCCAAACTTTTCTGTTGACGAAAACATCGTCATTTATGAATTTTTCAAAAAGAAACATATGAAACACATAGTAGGAAGGAAAGAAGTCGAGCTAGATAGTTCTGTGGCCTTAGACATCGGCTCCTTTTGTGTACCTGAACTCCCCACCCAAAAATGGCGAGCAATACGAAGAAAAAAGAAGAAGGAAATTAGTATGAGTCGCATCACTGGCTTATCGAACGAACTCACAAACCATCGAAGAGATTATTTGTGTTGTCGGGAAGGCATTGCTTGGAAGGACCTCTTTTGCCGAACAAAGGCTTTCTATTACACTGTAAGTATGTGTTCAGAAGTTTATTTCGCAAAGTGTTCTTTTTTTCTGGAGAACCCTTCTTACAAGCTATTTACATTCAAATAAAATTCTATTCCACATCGAGTCGTTGGTCATCGCGCGAACTATCGTTTCTCATTTGAGAATTTTTTCCGCTTTGTAGGAAATCGTTAGGTTTTTGCATTGACAGTCTTCCCTCCGTTTCACTAGCACTTAGGCCTTCCATTTTATTTATATGTATATATATATATATATATATCGCCAGGAAACCCGCTGTTAATCTTTAGCCCAAGCACGAAAAGCATATGGACGTATAGAGGAAATTTTCAAGCATCAGAGTCATATGTTTTGTCCAAATTTTTTGTCAACGCAGAGGAATTCCCAAATTCAACTACAAAAATCGCACTCCACATGTGGATCGCGCTTGCGCGAACTACGGAATTGCTCCCATCAAAGAAACCCTACGAACTACATTTTCATTTGTTCGACTCAGTGAAATATCTCAACGGTACGTTTTTGCGGCAAAGACGCGGATTTGACGCCTCCACTACCTCAAGCAATATTGCGCACTCACCCACACAGCATTTGAAAGATGGTTTCTCCCGAGACTTAGGTTGGCATTCAGAAAAAAAGTGTGCTTTACCTTCTAGACCTGGAAAAAATTCACATTGCTGGAGAATCATAGACGGGTATAAGGAGATGCGCAGACCGACAGATAAACGAAAAACGTTTGACGGGATTCTGGGGGAATGGTGGGACATAATCACGGATGATCACTCAAACAAAAACGGCAGTGGACATGTTTATGACTAACGTCAGGCCTTTCTACTTACAAAAAAGTAGTTTGGGAACACTTAACGTCACACGGATAGCAGAAGATAGTCACCATAGATAACAGTCACGTTAAGAGAGTGACGAATGAGAATTATGTTGAAGCCCCTATCACAGAAGGGTAGGCTATTTAAAGTATTCTTGTAAGTATAGACCTTTAAAATAGTGAAAAAATTAAAAAAAAACATTTTGCAACCGTCTTTTCATTGCTATCTCACTTCCAACATTTTCAACATGATATATCATAACAGCATTGAAGACAACATAGTGCTTTCCAGATGCCCTTATGCACTATGATTGTACTCTCCACTATGAATAGTAAACTTAAAAAACTGCACTCATCAGTATCTGGAGTTGGTACAACTGTTGCTTCCCTGCACGCCAGCGCTTCGTAGTTGATCTGAATCATAAGTTGCCCCAAAATGTTAGAGATTATTTGCATCAGGTAGAAGAGCGCTACGACCTTGCTGCTCCAGGACATAATGAACCTAAACAAACTTTTTACAAGATAGCAGAGCTTTCTAGGAGAATTTGAGGTTATAATTGAAACTAGGAGTGCTAAGAGTGTACAAAACTGTTATCCCAAGGACTACAGATTTATAAGTAAATGGAGCTCACTTTTAAGAATTTCCAAAAGTCTAATAAAGCAGCCTATTTGTAAGTGAGAAGAAAAGCTTAGAAAAACTAATCTTTATTTAAAGCTTCACGAGGTTGGTAGCTTCTCCCAATCGATTGTTCTTCTTTCCGGTCGATGGTTTTCGCGATTGCTTATGGCTGACGTTTCGGCAAATACGCCTTTTGCTCTGCTCTCCACGAGGCTCTGCAGAGGCGTATTGCCGAAACGTCAGTCATAAGCAATCGCGAAAACCATCGACCAGAAAGAAGAACAATCGATTGCGAAAAGATGCCAACCTCGTGGAGCTCCAAATAAAGATTAGTTTTCTAAGCTTTTCTCTCGTTTCAAAGTGTTTATATTATTAACATGCCGAGGTTTTAAAAAACGTCGGTCTTTCCGAGTTGTTACAACCTATTTGTGAGAGCCGCAAACTTACGGTTTGCATTACAAGGCGGATACAAAGTCTGAAACGAATTCCTTGTCTGCTGCAATACCAGAAAACCATTGTACGAACAGCTGAGTTAGAGCTTGTAAACCATGTTAACAGGCAAGTAAAACCGGTGACGGTGAAGTTTCTAGATCTCGCGTGCAACAAAATCTCGTCGTTTTTGAAGTGGGAAATGAGGAGTGAAAACATTCTGTTGAATGATCTTCTTGAAATTTTTCTCTCCTCTTTTCCGACTTAGAATTGGAAGTCTTTAAGTCCAAGATTCAAATTTCGACAGTTTTACAATGGTAGTGAAATGTATTACATGGTGCGCAAAAAGTCCTAACAATTTTTTCCATTTACTTCAACAATAAAAAAATACTGCATAAACAATGAATTCATTCAAATGAAGGAACTGAAAATTGTAAAACTTGTTGGAACTGAGAAGAAATAAACTTTTATAAGATTATCAATTATAACAATCAACACAAAAAAGATTGTAACGATTTTCAAAATCGCCTCTCTGGGCCTCTATAAATTTGCCAAATGCTTGCAAAAATTCCCAGCGATGTTCGACACACGTAACCACCGTGATTTTGTCCCATGGGCGTGTCAATGCTGCTCTAAGCTCGTCTGCGTATGTGTAGAGAGTTGCTCAGCCTTTTTCCTCCAGTGTGATCCACACGGAGTGATCCACTGCGTTGAGTGCCAGCGAGATTAATGGCTAAATATCTTTGCTCTAAGAGCCTCGAAAACAGCTTGTGACAGATGGCAATCGCTGCGCCGAACACGCAGGGCACAATCGTGATGAAGCCTAAATCCGTCGACGTCAAAGTGTTGTGGAACTCTAGGGCTCCAATAGGTCCGTGGGACTTGCTGCTGATAGTTGGCAGCGCTGAATTTTGCAATTTAAAAATTACTAAGAAAGACCAATTAAGTCCTTCCTGTGGCGTAAAGGCCTGCTCAGACTATCACAGAAGCTGTTAAAATGACAGCGTTTATTGCTTCTGATACATTGGATTTCCGCCGATCATTGAGATCGATGACGTTAATTCTGGCAACTGTAGAGCGGTTCGATCGTGAACATCTTCTCAGTAAAACACACCTTCGACGAGCACCAGATATCAAACGAATCATCGGGCGAGCCTTCGAAACCCATTACACATTCAAATTTTGTCCAGGAATTAAACACAAGCAATCTTATAGTTTTCCAGCTTCAGCTTAGCTTTACAATGTCTCGGGAGCTTCACTTGTCAAACCTCAGCTTGCGGAGCCACTCTGAGCATCGATCTCTCTGAATTTCGTGAAACTTGGCACCTGATCTTTAGACTATCTTCCAGGACTATATATATATATATATATATATATATATATGATGCGAATAGATAAGAAATGAGCAATTTTGAGCAACCGAAGTGCCAGTGAGCGGACATCCTTAGTCACCTTTTCGAAGACTCCAAGTTTGCCGTAAAAGTGGATGTTTATATAGCAACGTCATTTATTTGCAGCATCTCCAGGATGTGCAAACAAAAATAACATGTGTCGTACAGTTTGTAGTAAAGTCACATTTCATTCGTGCAATTGCTGCAAATTATTTCACTGATTTGACTCGAATCTGCAGATGTTTGTAGATAGCTATGCGAATGTAGTAAGTGGCCGACAAAGAATCTATTGATATTCAAGGTTTCGAGGTCTTCGACATTTTCCACGCAAGCAAGGCTCTACTGCAGACATCGCCGCATATATAAGGTCTATCCTCGAGTTTGGCACTAAAGCAATAAACACTGAGTTTGCCAACCGCAGGTAATTTATACTGCATAATCTAAATGTCGTTTCAGGTGTTCATTTTCTTGAAAACATCTTGTTACATAACTCACCTGTACCTGCTCTATGATGAAGCTGTCTTTTCTTGGGAATAAATTCGCTTACTACTCATATACAATGGCACGTAGGGGAAAACGCCAGTAAAGCGGAACGCAAGATTTCATGAAGCTAGGGAGATGATACGGTTGATATATGGTAGAGAATGATGATAGAGAAAGAGCGGCTTGAAAATGGTTTGCAAGGTTCAAGGTCTCGAGGCTCAGCCGCGCTCGGGGGCCCGTCCACAGAAAAGCTCCATAATCTTGTTTGCCGTATCAGTGGCATTTTCCCTTACCAGCCATGAGGTGCACAAGTAGCAAGCGAATTTGTTTTCTACGGCAGCTCAGTTTGGAACAACTATAAGCAAGTTGCATATAGAAATGTTCACAAGAAAATGTGCAATTGAACATTAATAAAATTATGCAATTTTAAAATTTGATGTAAACTGCCCTAGCGCCAAAACATATGGAACGGCCTATTTGCTGAACAGAACCAAAGTCGCTAGGATTACAATAACAGGGCGAACTTATTTTTCGGTTCTCAAAATTTTTGCGCTACATGGGATCACTTTAGAAGCGGATTTCATAGAATTGATTACTTAAGGCTTCAGTATATATATATATATATATATATATATATATATATATATATGTATAGAAATTGTCCGGAAACCATTTCTTCCATCCTTCAAATCGCATTTTGGTAATGATTGTCTTACAGTGCTTTGTGATGCTGAAGATCTCATTCACTGCTACTAAGTCAACGATAATTCTCCTACACGTAATGTAATGAAGTTTGTATTGCCTTTTTCGCTGATGACAAATTATGAGCACCGTCAGCGTTGCCTAGTTGTGCGTTGTGTCGTGAATATTTTATGAACGCCAAATGAAGCTGAATAAACAGTTCTATCGTACACTATTTCCTTATTACATTATTTTTATTGCTAAACGACGATCAATTTCGTCACAAACGTCCGCCTTGCATTTTCTTTGTTATACTGTACTAAATAAGAGAGTTTCATCCATGCAGAAGATTGCTTTGAGGAACTACGTTGTCCGGAAAATAGTGCGAGTGCCGAAAGTCTCCTCAAGAACTCTTCGCTCATACCGTTATCTCACTGTTACATTATCGCACTATGCATGCCACAAATAAAATAATCATAATAACGGTTTTCACACATGTTGTACATTGAGGTTACTGCTGCTTTACTAATTTAGCTTTGACCAGCAGAAACGGACACCGAAAATTCAGCGAAAAATGTTAAATTTGAGTTGGTAGAGGTATGTAATCCACTTCAATTTGCAGTAGACTTCGTATTAAAGTTTTCAATAGATGTAGGAGAGCAAACCATTCCAGATTCTCGAGTTGATGTTCTTCTATTGCAGGTAGGTAATTCGCTTCATTCTGCGTGGTGATTTTTTAGAGTAATCAGTAATTCAAAAACGAAGTTGATTTTGATGGTGAGACTGATAATTTTCTTCGTTTTCAACTTTCCTGTGACAACTATTTCACTCAAAATGATAAATCCAGTTTCGTTTTGCAGAGCAGACGAAAGTAAAAATCTTCCTCCAGGTTACAGAAGAACTGTGCCCCATGAGATAATTCTGCCATCGGATCCGGAATTTGTGACTTCTCTAAGGAATGTAAAACATGTATACTACGTAAGCCACATTTTAGCAGTAGTCGAGTCGTCGTGTAAAGCTAAAGTCTTCTCTAACTGACAGAACCATAGCGAGAATTCGCCGACTTGGAACGTAATAAATTCTCTTTGCCTCTTACAGAAATACTCCGAAATTCTGGTAATTTTGCTGTATTTTTTCACAGTGTTATGATGATATTTTTTAACCTAAGAGAACTGAGTGGTGAGCAAAAACATGGCCTCGAGCGGGAGTCGAACCTGCGTTTCATCCTATCCGGGGGACGCGTGCTCTGCGATTGGATATCACCGACTATTGATCAGTTGATTTAATTCGTAATATGTTGAAGCGTAATATGTCGTTGAACCGTTGTTGCATGATTATAACGGGTGCTGATATACTCTTTTGTAATTATTGTTTATTTAAGGTTGTCTTTATTCTTGCTGTATTTATTGATAAACCGCATGTCAGGCTAATTGACTAGCTACATCACAGTAGCACAGCTCCACAGACACGAACAACTAGAATCTAGAGCTCGAATAATCATAAAATTTTGTTTTGTTTTGATAAACCGCATGTCAGGCTAATTGGCTAGCTACATCACAGTAGCACAGCTCCACAGACACGAACAACTAGAATCTAGAGCTCGAATAATCATAAAATTTTGTTTTGCTCATCATTCAATTCTCCTAGGTATATAAGTAACATCATAACGCTGCAAAAAAGCAGTAAAGAACTAGAGTTTCGGAGTATCATATCCAACAATAGCTGTCAGCTCAACTGGGTTTATAAAGCGAAGTCACGTACCTGACCAAACCTGTTAAAGGTTGGTGGTTGGTAGCCAACACAGAGATATTGAAAAATGAGTGGTCGGACAAATGTGTCTTGGTGGTGTAATAGAGCACGCGTCCCTGGATAGGATGAAACGCGGGTTCCATTTCCTCCTGAGACCATGTTTTTTGCTCACGGACTCAATTCTTTTACAGGAATTACAACAATGAAAGGGAAATTGAAGCACCGCGGTAGTAATGCAGCATTATAGACCCAGCTATGATTTTTTAAGAACACTAAGCAAGCATCTTCATGTTGTAGCACTTCCTTGTCGAAGCAGTTCAGCGTTGTAGTGTCTGAATGCTTTGATTGTATCGCTTAAAGGCGAACAATCTTGACATATCATTCTCCCTGCACTCTCAATACGGTACTGTACTATGTTGGCAAAAATCAATCAACAGAAAAGGTTTCATAGTTAGCAAATTTTAGCCCGATTCGCGTGTGAACTTGAAGTCTTTTCAAAATCTTCGTCCATATGGTGAAGCGTGAGGTTCAAAATTGCTACTCTAGGTTTTTCCGTTATTGAGCAGGGATTTTCAAAAGGACTTTATCGGTTATAAGGAGACAAGATCAAGAAACTACCCTTTTCGAGAGCAAGAAGTTTCCGCAGGTATCCAATCACTCGAAATCTTAACTCTTTGGCTAGAGCGGGCCGGTTTTCGAAAAAAAGCGTTCTATAACGGTGTAGCATCCACATAAAATTATGTTTGACACGCATGATATTTCTCGTCGGACAGAGCACTTTTTTAGATCACTAGTAATCATCCGATAGCGTACATTCCAGTGATTCCAAAGCTGGGCTTATTTTTTTGAAGAGGACCGTTTCCTTGCAGTGCAGCGGAAAAACTAAGATTGAAGTGATATGCTTGAGCTATGGCCTTTCGCCATTTCACTTTGCGCATACTTCAAAGAAGAAGGTTAGCTTGTGGAGTACGTTGATTGATATCTGACGAATTGATTTTGTTTAATTAGTGCGTGATTGGTATCTTAAATTTATTAAACGCGATGGCTGATCGTTTTGCCTTGACGGAGCGCTGCTTCGACGTCGCAGCGGGCCTTCATAGTATGTTTTGTATGCAGCTAACAAAATAAGAAGATAAAATTTCGTTTTCGTGGTACGTCGCTTCAACTTGAGTGTAGCTTGTTAATTTATACAGCAAAATTTTGATTCTTAGCAAACTTCACTACTAAAAAGAGATATGATAGCACTGGTAGGGTCTCTTATGAGCATATTTGCTGTAGAAAGAACGCACAATTGTCGTAAATTTGTTTACTTTTCCTTACAAGTTGTCTAGAATGCAGTCACCTTCTGTGAAACGCGTTCGTGTTTTCTAGTTTTTTTTTTTTTACCCAACCAAGCTTTTTTAACAGACTTTCAATAGTCATTCGATAACTTGAAAATTGCTGATCTCAGTACTGATCTTGATATAATAGGTTGGAAAGAAAGCTCTGGACACAAGAAATCCAAAATTTATACATGAATTCTAAACGAAAATGATAATAATTATTCTTCAACACAAAGGCCATCGTTTTTCGACTTTCCTGCCATCGGTTCGCGAAGTTCGGATCTGGTCAACGTACCATTGTTTCGACTTCGCATCAAAGAATCCCTAAAACACTTTTTCAAATCCTCGTTGTTCAACTTTGTTGGGCGTTCTGAAGGAAGCTTGTCTTTGATGTCAATACCTCAGGCATCGAAGCTCTGAAACCAACGTCCAGCAGCAGGTGCTTTCCCCATCAACTTCGTTAATTCCATCGACTGCAGCTCGCTGTGATGCAATAATGACGCAATAAAAACACGAGCTTTTGATTGCATCGTTGGACATGGAGGAGGCTTGTAGCAAAGTGAAAATATAGGCGAATATTATCTAGGCTTTCAGTGGCAAAATTGTATGTAAAAAATTGTAATATTCCCATGATATGAATAGGAGTTGTCTCATGTTTATCAAAATGCTCTAGAACTTCCTTTCCAATAGAGTACCAAAATGTACCTTGAGAGCAGACTTTCTGCATTTTTTGCCCACGTTTTTTAGACATTTCACCAATTCGTTAACGCTGAAGAACTTTCGGTTTGTCATCTGCGAAATAACAAAGAATTAACGTTCCAAGTCGGAGAAATTCACTACCATATGAAAAAAGAAATCAGATTTTATATCTTCTGACCACGAAAGGGAAGGAATTCGCATGATGACACTAATTTTTTTAGATTGTATTTCCGTTTTTTCCCTGGTGGACCTCCATTTGCAAAGTTCCTCAAAAGAACAAGCACAATTTTTTGCTTTTTGAGCAATTCTGCAAACTGGTGAACGAGTACTTATCTTATTCTACTAGTGGCGGCAACGATACGTAGAATGATGCAAGCAAAGTTATGACAGTGACACTAAATGAGCTAAATGAGCTGTGACCCTCACAGTGAGGCAAGCCGATTCTCAGAGTAGTGTCCTTTTTGAGCATCAAGCAATGATACTTGATCAAGAGCGTTGATTCAAAGAAGTTTACAAGAATACTTGAAGTTAAGCCTTTGTCTTAAGATGTTCAAGAAGATTGGCTTCTCTTTTTAGGGTAAGTAAATCAGCTGAGAAAGTACCACAGTAGTATCCGTTCTTACTTGTATCCGGAGAGTAACTAATTACCTAGCGAGGAAGAAAAGGAGAGAGAGCCCCACCTCCCTTGATGGTGTTTATAGGGTGCTTAAAACAGAAGAAGAGTTTCGTTCTCTTGATCACAGTAATTTGGCTTGCATATGATGTTTGAGTCTAACTGAGGAGACTCGCGTGTTCAAGACGGGAATATTTTTTCTCAAATCCCAATTAAACTGATATAACTCCGTTTTTTCGGTTGTTATCAATTCTTTCGCATTTAAACACCTTTGCTAACTCAGTTGTTATTTATTCAAAGAGTCTATTAATCAGCAAATATAACCATCTATTATCAATGATATGCAATCATTTGTCGAGTAAACATCGGATAACATCTCCCCAAGAGTATGAAGCTGACAACCAAAGAACTCGGTAAGATTACTTTTGAAGTGGCTGTAGCCTTTCAGAACGTGGAAGAGATGAATCCGAAGGGATTTTGTTAGGGATATACAATGGATGTGGTCTGCGGCGCCGCTACTATTACTTGAAGACGTGAGCCATAAGGCATGTGGTACTTACGAGGCGCGCGAGTAACGCCGAAACCCACGCATACCACTCAAAACGTCACACGACCCCTCTGAAGGTTTAAAATACTCTATCAGACTCTACCTTCAACCGCTTTTTTATAGACCCTCTCAAAACGATATAATGTGGTAAGGATCTAACATGCTTTAGGCCGTTACGTCTAGTGCTATACAGGCGCCTGTTTCGTCCTATTGAAACTCTTCAGTACCACCCTTCCTCGGTTCAGCCGATCCCCTGAGGTTGAATAATCCTCTATAAAGGAATCGACGACGAGTAATAAGTCACCCCAAGTCAGATGATGGATTTACCAGACATTGTGCTGACCGGCAGTAGCGCTTGTGGCTTTCACAAGGAATCATGTCTCTACTTTAGATCGCTTTTTTATGGACTCGCTCAAGTGACTATGATTCATTGTGGCCACAAGCTCGACTACTGGTCACCACAATCTCAGGTAGCTCCATCATCCAACTTGGCATGATTTATTACTCGGCGTCGATTCCTTCATAGAGGGTTATTTAGCTCCAAGGGATCGGCTGAACCGAAGGGTACGTGCTACTGGTGAGTCCTAATAGGACGAAACAGGCGCCTATATAGCACTAGACCTAGCGGCTCAAACCATGTTAGATCCTTATCAGATTCTATCACACTGTGCTATGTATAAAGCGAGCAAACGTAGTCGACTGAAAATTACAGTACAGCATTTGACACAGAATAATTATAAAAAATAAGTGTTTGTGGTTCTCGATAAAATGGATCTAGAAAGTGATATGACAAAAGGCCTGATATTGCTTTTTATGATAAGATAAACTTTTCCATTCTTTTCTGCTTTTTTCCCAACAGTTAATATCAAAGAATGAGCACGTGGTCACCTGTATCACCTGTCGTCCCGTTGATCGTCAAGTGACTCGAGCGGGTACAGCAACTCTTCCATTTTTCCCTATCGCGTGCAAGAGTAGCCCAGTGGGTCCTCCTCGCTCTAGGAATTCGCTGAGCATCATATCTTTCTTCATCGCTTTCGTGAAGAAATCGGACCTACGGGTCAGTGGTCTTCCTTTAGAGCGCTTGACGTCCCGAGGAATCCAGTCGGTAACGGCTCTCGTCCATCAGTTGTCGCTGAAGCGCATCACGTGTCCGGCCCACCTTATTTTCGATATCCTGGCGTGTAGAACGGCGTCTCTGATTTTTGATCGTTGACGTAAGTTGGAACTTCGGATCCTTTCTCTCATTTGCGAGATACGGGATGCTTCTATCATCGATCTTTCGACTACGGGTCCGATAACGCCGAGTGATCTTTTATCTTGCTTACGTAGCGACCAGGTTTCTGCTGCATGCGTTAGGGCAGGGATAATTGTCGAGTCGAAAAGGTGGGCACGAAGTCGGATGTTCTTTGTCCTCTTCACTACATCTTCGATGCTCTTGAACGCTCCCCAAGCCGCTCGTTTTCCTCCTGCTCAACTCTGGAGCTAGGTCGTTTGTCATGATGAATTCACGACCTAAATAGACGTGACTGGAGCATTCGGAGACTGTCGTTTCGTTGAGCGTGAATGGAGCACTCGAAACCCATCCGTTCCTCATGAACATTGTTTTTGTTAGATATAGTTGAAGACCAATCCTTCCACAGGCGTTATAGAAATCGGTCAACATTCGTTCCTCTTGACTGATGTTTGGTGTTATGAGAACGATATCGTCAGCAAAGCGAAGATGGTTTAATTTCGACCGTCAATTTTCACTCCCATATCGCCCATTCTAATGTTCGATGACGTTTTCTAGGGTGGCAGTGAGTAGTTTTGGCGAAATTGTATCGCTTTGTCGCACCCCTCTTCTTACGTCAATGGTGAATATTGTTGCAGAATGGAGATATTTTGGTCGTGAAATCTTTATGAAGCTCACGAAAGGATCATCATATACAGAGTAGTGACGCCTTGGTTATCCAGAGCCCTTACAACCGCTTCTGTTTCCACTGAATCAAAGGCTCTCTTCAGATCGATGAAAATGAGACAGAGTG
The DNA here is from genome assembly GCA_019055375.1 of Parelaphostrongylus tenuis. Taxonomy (NCBI): domain Eukaryota; kingdom Metazoa; phylum Nematoda; class Chromadorea; order Rhabditida; family Metastrongylidae; genus Parelaphostrongylus; species Parelaphostrongylus tenuis. The sequence goes on along the minus strand of JAHQIW010000257.1, from coordinate 5,007 downwards.
GTTGTTTGTACTCTCGTAAAACTTCAATGAGTCTTGCAATGGTGTATGTGGTGTATGATACTGAATCCTTTTTGGAACCCTGCTTGTTCGCATTGCTGTCCTTCGTCCAGTGTTCGGTCAATCCTGTTTAGGATGACTCGAGTAAAGAGTTTATAGACAACGGACAGCAAGCAGAATGCTCGATAACTGCCTATGTCGTGAAGGTCTCCCCTTTTGAACAACAATACGGTCTTGCTGGTTTTCCATTGAACAGGGACCTTGCATTCTGACAGGTAGCGACTAGAGAACCGAGCCAAGGTATTGATGAGAATTGGCGGTGGGTTCTTCAGACGCTTTGGTCTAATCCTGTCTGAATCGGGTTTGCTCTGTTCTTCACCGACGACATAGCATGTCTGATTTCGGAAGGGAGGACCGGTGGAACGACATATTGTCCTCTTCCAATTAATATGGCGGTAAGAGGACATGGCTAGCGAAGAGACCCGAGTAGTATTGGTGGATGATTTTCTCCGTAGCCCTTCTCGAAGCTGAAAGAGCACCGTCAGGGTATCGAATGCAGTCATCTTGGTCTTTTAACTGGCAACGCTGGTCTAGGCTTTGCGAATGCTCTTCCCAGCTTTTGCGAAGAGAAGATTGTCGTTCCGTTGGGCGTGAATGGGGTTTCCAAAACCCATCAATTCCTCATAAACGTCGCTTTCGTTAGATTTAATCGGAAGTCAATCGTTCCAAAACCGATGTCGAACTTGGGTCAACATACGCTACACTTGGCTAATTTTTGGTGTTATGAGGACGACATGATCAGCGAAACAAAGGTGGCCTAATCGTTGTTCGTTAATTTTCACTCCCATATTCCCATTCTAATGTTCGCATCACGTTTTGAAGGTGGCAGTGAATAATTTGGCAAACTTGTAAGGCCTTGTCGAACCATTCTTTTACGTCGATTATAATATTGCTGTAGAATGGCGATATTTTGACCGTAAAATCTTTATATAGCTCACGAAGGATTTTACGTATCGAGTAGGGACGCCCTGGGTATCCAGAAACTATAACCGCTTCTGTTTACACTGAATCAGAGGCTCTCTTCAAATCTATGAGAGAGAGACAGAGCGATATCTCGTACTCTCATGAAATTTCAGTGAGTCTTGTAGTCGAGTGGATGTGGTCTACAACGCCAAATCCTTTTAGGAGCCATGCTCGTTCTCATGGCTGTCCTTCGTCCAATGTTCTTCAATTTTGTTTATGATTACTCGACTGAAGAGTTCATAAGCAACAGAGAGCAAGCAGATTGGGCTATAATTACCTATGTTGTGAAGGTCTTTCTTTTTGAACAACAACACGGTCTTGTTGGTATTCCATTGAATGCGAACCTTTGATTCTGACAGGTAGCGACTAGAGAACCGAGCCAAGGTATTGATGAGAATTGGCGGTGGGTTCTTCAGACGCTTTGGTCTAATCCTGTCTGAATCGGGTTTGCTCTGTTCTTCACCGACGACATAGCATGTCTGATTTCGGAAGGGAGGACCGGTGGAACGACATATTTGTCCTCTTCCAATTAATATGGCGGTAAGAGGACATGGCTAGCGAAGAGACCCGAGTAGTATTGGTGGATGATTTTCTCCATAGCCCTTCTCGAAGCTGAAAGAGCACCGTCAGGGTATCGGATGCAGTCATCTTGGTCTTTTAACTGGCAACGCTGGTCTAGGCTTTGCGAATGCTCTTCCCAGCTTTTGCAGCTTCCTTCATAACTGCCGCTGGTCTCTCTTTGAGGTCTTCTTTTATCTCTTCTCTGCAGCGTTTCGCAAGTTCGGAGAAAGGTTTCGGTTGCCCGTAGCTCGCCCGATTCCACATTGACGTATCAGCTCTGCCTCTGAGTGTCTGCGGAGACAAGCGTCTCTCCGTGACCTTAGGTTTGTCAGCTTTCATAGCGCTAACGTGAAGATATTCAACGAGTTGATCGTATTCTTCGTCGATGTTGTCGGCAACAATATGTTCCCAAAGCCGACTAATGATTTGAATACATACCAGTTTATGGTAGTTCTGAGACTTCGTTGTTTAAATTTAGCGGATTTCTCTCCTCTCCTCGAAAAACGGAACGTGGCGTGAAGGAGGCGATGGTCTGGTCCCGTGTAAAACTTAGAAACAACAGCGTCATCGGTCAGGCAAAACCTTCGATTCACTAAGATGTGGTCTTTTTCGTTATGGTAATCTCCATTGGGAGACTCTTACGTGCATCGCTGAAAAAGAGGCTTTTGGAATTGCGAGTTACCATGGATGGCTTGGGTCGTCATGATAAACTCTGACAGCCTCTCACCCTGTTCATTCCATTCTATTCCGTGGGTCCCTATGTGACGTTCTTCAGACCTTCTTAAAGGTCTAATTTTTGCGTTCAAATCTCCGGCAATGACCTTGAAGAATGTATGATCTTCTCTGAAGAATTTTTCGAGGTCCATATAGAACGCTTCGACTTCGTCCTCATCATGTTTGATGTTGGTGCGTAAGCAACGAAGATGGTCGAAGCCGGCATAGAACCACATCGTTTCAACCGCAGTTTTCCGATACGGAATGTGAGTTGTTCAAATAAACCGATGTTTATGGTCGAATTCGATTTGACGAGGACGCCAACGCCGCCGATACCTCTGCTATCGCATGTTCCAAGGAACAGTTCTTCTCCGGTGTCATAAACAGCGTGAAAAGGATGGCGCCTTCACGTCTCAGCCAAGCCAATGACGTCGTACTTATTGCTTGAATCAACAGATCGCCTACAGCGGATTTGTGAGCAAGGGTTCTTGCATAATAGGTTAGATCGTCATTTTAGTCCATTTCGATCTTGGCAGTCTAGTTTAGCCCTGAGATTTAAGCAGCCTCTCCGTACTCGTCCTACTTGGCGCTGCCGTACCAGGGGCTCTTTCGGGGTCAGGGGAATGAGGCCCATATTTGTTACTGTTTTTGGCATTTTGATACCCAACGTATAGCTTGCCAGGCTCTAAACGCGGGGTGTGGGTACTCACTAGTAGCTTGCCAGTCTCTCTCGGAGGAGCAGGAGGAGCTTGTTTGTTAGAGGCGACTCCTGACCGCCTCCCATGTACTTCCCCGGCGCTTGATTGCAGGCTTTTGGCCAATTTGACTCGTAGAAATAGAGTTTTTGTAAGTCGGCGCTGCAGGAGCAGGGGAGCTCACCCTTGAATCCACCTGCTTCTGTGGGAAGCACACGGTCGCTTTTGATTCGCGTTTATTTCCCTATCCACCACCTGGAGACGCGCCACGTGCCCTCGCGACCAACCTTGCGGGATCCCTCAAAGAGGTAGATCCGTGGGAGCACGTCTCAAGTGGACATATTATATATTTCTTGCAGAAGAATTCGAAACGTGCTTTAATAGGAGAGGGCATGAAGGCGTTGAATTAATATGGTATATGCATAAAAGCACTAAGCAGTGTAATGGTTTTTTGGTATTTTTGCAGTTTCAAATAATAACGCAGATCTCTACTGGAAGTAGATGAAATTTTTTTGTAGTCCATTTCGGTTATTCTACGACAAATGAATGATCGACCCTAGCTGCTGGGCATCATCTTCTCATGACAGTGTTAGTAATAATTCAAAAGCTCAAATCCTGGTTAATGCGATACGTGGGTTGATCCTTAGAACACCCTTTATAACGCTATCATATTCGAAATGAAATTATACTATACATAGGCCGCGCAATCCAATTATTGAGCCGTTGGAGGCACGAAAATCCTCTGAGTAATGGAGTCAAACGTTTAATTTGGAGTTTCCCAAAACGAAGGAACAGTCCCTAATTGAGTAGCAAAATTCGCACTTCCTCTATTCCAGCCAAGCAGCCAGTCGATCGATGGCCATGTTAAAACGTCGTCATCCGCCTTGCGTCTCATCCCACCCCGTAGAATAACCAAGTTCCGCATTCTCGCGTATGTTAACTTGATCTTATTCGAAAACAAATGTTATTTTGTTGAAGAGTTGTAATAAAGACTTTTTCGAAAACTTAGCACGTGCCGCGCTAGCCACAGATTTAAGCTTTCAAATAAATACTCTCCCATAGAAAGTTCTTGTCCAGCGAATGGGGTTGAATTTTTATCTGTCCCCGGATAAACGAAAAGTGCCTTTTTTCTTTCTCCATATTCTGCTAACTTTTTCACCAAGTTTCTATGATTGAAATGTCCGCAGGAAATATGTTTGCAAGGGTGTTTTCTTTGCTGGAAGCAGCGGTGCTCAAAAAGTTAGTGACTATTGAAATGAGCACCATAAAGGCAGAAGACCGGAAATGGTATAATTCTTATTACGGCATAAATAAAGTGATGCCATATGCTGTTTCTGTCCCACTGTCTCGCTGAGATAACCATATGAAAGCTGATTAATGAAGAAACGTCAAGCGCTCGCATAGCTGTCCAACTTCAAGTCCAGCAACTTCAGGATTTTCTCACTAAGTGATTGGCAAAGTGGTGTATGACTGATTACGGTTGAAATACAGTTGGGAAAAGGTAAAATGATGGAATCGATGATGCGGTGCAAGCGTCAAGCCTTCGGAAAGCTCTAGTCGTCATTGCGTCTAGTACGCCCCTCAATTTCAAAATTTCCTTACATCTCAGTTGTCTGGTAGTTTTGGTACGTCTTAGCTGGTACATCTTATGTCTTAGCCTTGCGTTAGAATAATTGACGTGATAAAAATAATATGGTATTGTTTTCAAAGAGTAAAGATAATGCTAAGGCGACATGTTCGTGGAGTTGGTTCTGTACTCTTAGATGACGGTGAGCGTCTGAGTAGTGGTGCGAGGTGGCCGCAGAAGCGGGAGATGAGACGAGGACGGAGGGAGGAAGCAGGAGCGAAAGGATAGCGGCGAGTGCGCGGCGCTTCAAGGGAGGCGGACAAGCATGCATGCGCGCCGGGTGGCCAAGGCTGGAGAAGAGAGGCGAGGGGATGAAGGGAGAAGAAGGAGAGGGAAGGGTTTCCTTGCTCAAGAGAGTGGAGGAGGAGGGAAGAGAACGAATGACGAGGG